>PVHY01005559.1:67324-82164 GCA_004024945.1 Uropsilus gracilis
TATTTTTGCCCGTGGAACTGCAGGCTCTCGTTGCCCGGGGTAGCACGGACTCAAGCCATTCCCCAGCCTCAGCTTCCCAGGTAGCTGGGATTACAGGCGCACGCCACCATGCCCAGCTATTTTTTTGGAACTAGGTCTCTCTATGGGCCCCAGGCGGGACTCAAACCGCAATCCCTAGCCCCGGCCGCTTCATAGGCTGAAGCTTACAAGCACGAGCCACCGTGCCCGGCAATAATCTAAATGTTAATGGTCTAAATTCATCAATTGAAAGACACAGCATAGCAGACTGGATCAAAAAACAAAACCCAACATTCTGCTGCCTCCAGGAAACATACTTAAACTCAAAAGATAAGCACAGACTCAAAGCAAAGGGCTTGAAAACAATCCTTCAATCAAATCGTCCCAAAATGAAAGCAGGGATAGCCATTCTTATAATAGATAAAGCAGATTTCAATTTTAAAAAGTGACAAAGGACAAAGAAGTTTATTATCTAATGATAAAGGGATCAATTCACCAGAAAGATATCACAATTATCAATATATACTCACCAAATGAGGGAGCACCAAAATTCATAAGATAACTACTAGCAGAACTGAAAGCAAACATTTGCAAAAGCACATAAGTGATTGAAGACTTCAATACCCCACTTTCAATAAAGGACAGATCAACAAAACAGAAACTACACAAAGGCATAAAAGCTTTAAAGGAAGATCTCGACCAAATGGACCTAATAGATATATATAGGACAACACACTCTCAAGGAAAAGAATATACTTTCTTTTCAAATGCACATGGATCTTTCTCCAAAATCAATCATATATTAGACCATAAGGAAGACTTGAATAGATACACAAAGATTAAAATAATACCAACATTTTTCTCTGATCACAAAGGCACCAAACTAGAAATCAACAATGAAAAGAAAATAAGGAGAAGGTACTAGTACTACATGGAGGCTGAGCAACAGTCTGCTGGAAGACCACCAGGTAAACAGGAAATCAAAGAAGAAGTTAAAACTTACTTTGAAACAAATGATAAAGATCACACAACATTCCTAAATGTTTGGGACTCAACAAAAACAGTATTAAGAGAAAAGTTCATAGCAATACATGCTCATATCAAAAAGAGAAACTTTCCAAAGAAACAATCTAATCACCCAACTCAAGGAACTACAGAAAGAACAATAAAAAGTCCAAAACCCAGTAAAAGACAAGAAATAATAAAATTGAAGCAGAAATAAATGAAATAGAAACCAAAAAAGACAACTGAGAAGATACACAAAACAAAAGCTGGTTCTTTGAAGAAAGTAAATAAAATTGATAACCCCCTAGCAAGGCTCACAAAGAAGAGAGAAAATGCAAATAAACAGGATCATAAATGAAAAGGGGGAAATTACAACCAATACAGCAGAAATCCAAAAGATAACTAGAGGCTACTATAAATATTTGTATGCAAACAAATTCAACAACCTGGAATGAGATGGACAACTTCTTAGAATGATACAGCCATCCAAAACTGAACAAAGAAGAAACAAGCCTATCACAAGCAGTAAAACTGAAGCAGTTATCAGAACTCCCCCGATAAATAAGCGCCTGGGACAAGACGGTTTCACAAATGAATTCTGCCAAACATTCAAAGATGAAATAACCATTGTATTACTAAAGCTCTTCCCAAAAAATCAAGAAAGAAGGAAAACTATAAAATACATTCTATGAAGCAAAGATTACATTAATACCAAAAACCAAAAAGAGATAGCACAAAGAAAGAAAACTATAGGCCAACCTCCTTAATGAACACAGACACAAAAATTCTAAAGAAAAGCCTGGCAAATAAAATCCAACACTGCATAAAAAAGATTATCTACCATGACCAAGTGGGCTTTATCTCAGGAGCACAGGAATGGTTCAACATCCGAAAATCAGTCAACATAATTCCATCACATCAACAAGGAGAAAATCAAAAACCATATGATCATATTGATAGATGCAGAAAAAGCATTTGATAAAATTCATCACTCATTCATGAAAGCTCTTGAAAAAATTGGAATGAAAGGAGCATATCCCAACATAATAAAAGTCATCTATGATAAAACCACAGCAATTATCATCCTTAATGAGGAAAAACTGAAATCCTACAATAAGATCTGGAACCAGAGAAGGATGCTCACTCTCATCACTACTGTTCTGCATAGTATTGGAAGTGCTAGCTAGGGCAATATGGTAAGAGAAAGACATAAAAGGAATACAAATAGGGAAAGAAGAAATAAAACTATTGTTATATGCAGATAATATGATACTTTATGTAGAGAACCCCCAAAAATCCACAGAAGAGTTAATTGAAATAATAAACCAGTTCAGTAAAGTAGCCAGATATAAAATCAACATACAAAAATCAGTGGCCTTTTTATATGCAAAAAATCAGTCAGAAGAAGTAATAAAAAAAAACCACTCCATTTATCATCACACCAAAGAAAATAAAGTACATGGAAATAAATCTAACAAAAGAAGTGAAAGATCTATGTAAAAAAACAAACAAACAAACAAAAAAACCCAAAAAAACTATAAAACATTTATAAAAGTAACAGAAGACATTAAAAACTGGAAAGAAATTCCTTGCTCATGAATAGGAAGAATTAACATTCTGAGAATGGTCATACTACCAAAAGCAATCTAAGGATTCAATGCAATTCCTGTAAAAATTCCAGTGACATTCTTCAAAGAGATAGAACAAAAGTTACTGAAATTCATATGGAACAACAAAAGACCATGAATATACAAAACCTTCCTGACCAAAAGAAGAGAGAACAGAGGTATTACAATCCCAGACTTCAAATTGTACTACAAAGCCATAATAATTGGAACGACATGGTACTGGAACAAAAACAAGCAGTCAGACTAATGGAACAGAATTGAGCGACCAGAAATAAAGCCACACGTCTATGGTCAACTAATTTTCAACAAAGGCACAAAAAGCATACATGGGATATTGAAGAGGATAGCCTCTTCAATAAATGGTCCTGGAAAACTGGACCACTAAATGCAAAAAACTGAACCAGGACAATTCCTGTACACCATGTACAAAAACCAACTCAAAATGGATAAAAGACTTGAATGTAAGACCTGAAATCATAAAATACATAGAGGAAAACTTGGGAAAAACCTTTCATGAATTACACTTCAAAAATTTGTTTCTGGACACATTTACAGCAGACAAAAAAATAAAAGAAAACAAACAGCTGGAACTACATCAAAGTAAAAAGCTTCTGTACAGTAAAAGAGATAACAAACAAAACAAAAAGAAACCCAACCGAGTGGAGAAAATTTTTGCCCTCCATAAAAGTGACAAGGGTTTGATAACAAAGATTCACAAGGAACTCACACAACTTAGCAAAAACAAAACAAAAGTTCATTCAAAAAACACTGAGAACTAAAAAGACAATTCTCCAAAGAGGAAATACAAGTGGCCAACAGGCATATGAAAAAAATGCTCAACATCACTAGCAATAAGGGAAATACAAATCAAAACCACAATGAGATACCACCTTACACCAGTAAGAATGGTCCTCATCAAAAAACTAGGCAACAACAAGTGCTGGCATGAATGTGCAGAGAAAAGAACACTCTTACACTGATGGTGGGAACATAAACTGGTCCAGCCACTGTGGAAAGCAGTGTGGAAGACTCTCAAATTAATGAAAATTGAACTACCATTTGACTCAGCAATCACTCTTCTGGGAATCTACCCAAGGACAGAATCTACACAAAGGGACACCTGTACTTGGATGTTTATTGCAGCAATATTTGTAAATGCAAAGACATGGAAACAATCCAAATGTCCCAAAACAAACGAATGGATGAAAAAAAAGTGGTATAAATACACACTGGAATATTACTTAACAATTAAAAATGACTAATTTGATGAATTTGAAATAATATGGATAGACCTAGAAGAAATCATATTAGCAGGAACAAGTCAAAAAGAAAAAGATAGAAACCAAATGGTTTCACTAATATATGGGATATAGGAAAAACAAACAAAAGGCTAGGAGGAAAAGTCAAAGCAAGCTAACAACCAAACTAAAGTACACAGCTGAGGGGGGGATCTGTGGGAGTGGTCAGGGAGGGAAGGTGGTGGGTGAACCCTGGGGAATACAAAGATGTGAAATATATATATATATATATATAATTAAAAAAATAAAAAACTTCTGCACAGCAAAAGAGACAATAAACAAAAGAAAAAGAAAACCAACCGAATGGGAGAAAATTTTTGCCCTCCATACAAGTGACAAGTGTCTGGTAATAAAGATTCACAAAGAAGTTACAAACTTAAGAAAAACAAGAATAAAATCCCATTCAACCCTTTTCAAACATAAAAAAAAATCCCACTCAAAAAATGGGGAGCAGAACTAAGAAGACACTTCATTAAAGTGGAATTATAAATGGCCAATAGGCATATGAAAAAATGTTCGACATCACTAATAATCAGGGAAATGTAAATCAAAACCAACTGAGATACCATCTTATACCAGTAAGAATGGCTTATATCAAAAAAACAGCAACAACAAGTGCTGATGTGGATACGGAGAGAAAGGAACACTCTTACATTGCTGGTGGGAGTGCAAACTGGTCCAGTCGCTATGGAAGGCTGTATGGGGGAGCCTCAAACTACTAAAAATGGAACTACCATTTGACCCAGCCATCCCTCTACTGGGAATCTACCCAAAGGAAACAAAAACACTAATTCAAAAGGACATTTGTTCTCGCATGTTTATCACAGCACTATTTAGAATTGCCATGACATGGAAACAACCCAAATGCCCCAAAACTGCTGAATGGTTTCAAAAGATGTGGTATATTTACACAATGGAATATTATTCATCGATCAAAGTAGACAAACTTATCTCACTCCCAGCAACATGGATGGAGCTAGTAGGAACCATGTTAGTGGAAATAAGCCAGAAAGAAAAAGAGAAATATGAGATGGTCTCACTTATCTGAGGGATATAGAGAAAACAAACAAACAGACAAAAAAATTCAAAAGCACCAACAGAACAGAAGCATAGATCAAGAGGGGGGAAGAGAGTAAAATTGGAGGAGGAGGGCACAAGAGATCAAGATGTTTCAGGGGTGATAAGATGGTGGGAGAACTCTGAGATAGACAATGATGTGAAAAATACATTGTGTGTATATATTTATATATACATATATAATAAATAAATTAAAAATAATTGATAGGGTGTGCCCCCCCCCCTCCTGTTTAAGATTGCAGATTTCAAGGACAGGTAATGTTAAAATGGGGGAATGACCGTAGCTGAAATTTCCCTTCAGGGGGATGCAGGGGGAAGAAAAAGGTGAAATAGTCAAGGTGAAACAGATTTTTTGGAAGGCGGGAAATCAGGGTATATAAAGGGTGTGCAAACAAAGAGAGGGAATTGGATACAGATTTAAATATGGAGACTGGATAGAGAGAGAGGTTCAGTGGAGGAGAGATGGGAATCGGCCATTTTGTAAAAATGTGAGCCATGTAAGCTTGGCCACGTGGCCACCGAGGGCCTTTAACCCTCGGCTGACCCAGACTGGCAGCATGTGTGCTGAAAGCAGTTAAGGAGTTTGCAGATTTAAACTCCGTGTTGGAGTTTGCTTTGCTGAGTTTGATTTGTGTCTGAAAGAGGCCGTGCAAAAGTTAGGCCTGAGAAGAAAGTGAACTTTACTGGTTTGGCACCATGGAGTTTCTGCTACCTAAAGGTGACAAGGAGAAGACAGCGTGAAAGACGAGGAGCATTTAAAGGAACATGTCTTCAAGCGTCTGGAGATGGACTCTGTCTGGACATTGGTGAGATGATTAGGACTGAGAGACTGAGGATTTTGGGGCAATCTGAGAAAGGACTGGGGATGGTGGTAAGGACCCGCGAGTGGAAAGTTTAAACTGTGTATTAAAGTTTTTCTTTTCTGCAGTTTTTGGAGCTGAAAGCAGAGAGCAGCTATCTGGCTTTTGCATATCAATGGTAAAGGTTGTCAGTGAAAATGCTAATGAAGAGTGTGTAGCCTGCTTTGGAGAGAGAAGCAGGCAGGTAGCTGTATCCAGTTAAGGTTAAAGGTAATTGCAAAGGAACTGCTTGTAGCCTGCTTTGGAAAAAGAAGCAAGCAGATAGGGGTAAACAGTTAAGTAAAGTCAGAAAGTCTTTTTTTCACCCACTTTCAGAATGAAGAAAATGCATTACAGTTATCCACACCCCCCAGTCTCCTCTGGGTTTGCCTCCACTCATGAGAGCCCCAACCAGGAATAAGTATCTTAAGACAATTATTCATCCACAGAAACCAAATGAGTGAGGTACTGGAGGAAAGTCCCTTAAAATTGTGCCACTTGGGGCAGGACTCAAGGGGAGTAGGGCGAGCACCACCCAGCACTGAAATGGGAGAACAAACAAAATACGATGCCTACAATGCCACTGAGGAGCTGTGAACAGAAACCTGGCACAGAGAAGCTGTCAATAAGGGCACTGTACACCCTCTTTGCTTAGAGGGAAGAGGCTGTGGAAAGCCGGGCACAGCTATGAAGCGGCTGGGACTAGTGGCATGTGCCTATAATCCCAGCTACCTGGGAAGTTGAGGCTGGGGATTGCTTGAGTCTGTGGTACCCCGGGCAGCATGAGCCTGTGGTTCCACAGGCAAAAACAGCGAGACCTAGTCTCAAAAAAAAAAAAAAAAAAATAAAAGAGGCTTGCTGAATGGTAGTGGCCCCACAGCAAGGCCCCAACGGAGGAGACCTACCATCAGCTGATCTGATGGCTGTCCCTTCGAGGATCTGCTCGTCCAAAACATACAGCTGGGAGTCATGCCCCCAAAGCCAAAGACCAGAAGCATGACTAAAGAAGCAACAAAATGTTGCAGAAACTGCTGAGATGAGACCCACCAAGAAACAAAAAACAATCATACAAGCCAAAGGTGCTCCAATCGGCCTATGAAGGCAAAAGCAGTACAGGAAAGATAAAGAGCAGTTCCACCAAGTCTGGGAAATCGCACCCTCACCAAGGATGAGGAAATGGATGCAGGAAAAAAAAAAAAAAGACTAAAGGGCTAAACATGGATAAACAACAAAAAGAAAGGAGGCAAAGTGATCAGGCGAGATGTGATGTAGTGGGGTATTCCCATGGGAATCAGCAATTACACAATCATATATGTAAAAAATCCAAAAATAAAATTAAAAAATTAAAAAAAAATAACATTTCTGTTTCCAAGTAATTTAAAGAGCAATGTCATCCCGCCACTTGACAAAATCAAAACTTTGCCGAGCTATCTTTAGCAAATAAAAGTTTCATGAAAGTCTCAACAGCTTTCAAGTGCATTATCATTTAGATAATTTAGGTAAATTGGCTTGTCTTCCAATACCCCTTTATAAAGTCGATCATGAATATTGGAAGCTGAAAGCAAAAGAATCAAGTTTCCTTTATTTCTTCCCCAAAAGAAGTGATTATAAGATTCTTGATGACTCTAAGTTTCTTGAAACTGAAAAATGTTTGCTGATAGCACAGAACATTATATCCTCTCAAATTATGACCCTCTTGTTTTTCATGATTTTTTTTTTTTTGGCAAGATTGAAAACACTTGAGGCAAACAAAGAATCCACAGTGAAACTACCTGATGTAGCTCTCCCATCTGAGCCTCTCTAATGTTTGGGGTTTTTTGTTTGTTTGTAGTGACTGTCATTTTATTTTATTTTTTAATTAATTTTTTATTTTTCTTATTGTTTGCATACATAGCTCCTATTTGTAGGCATGATCCTCGCCCCTTCCCTTTCCCTGGTACCCCCTCTGGTCACTCCAGTTCCTTTCTCATTGTCAGTTATTGGTCAATGATTGGCCCATTGGTCTCTCTTTTTTTTTTTTTTTTTCTGAAGCAGAAAAAAGAAATGTCCGTCTGGGTGAAGTCCCATGTTCCTGGGGCACTGCAGACCAGGCTGAGCAGATTTCCATGAATAACATTTGGCAGGTAGCCCTTCTGAGCGTATCAGAAAACTGTTGGTCTGGTGTGTGGAGTGGCTTTCCCAGCTTCTCTGTTGTGGAATTTTCTCAACAGTCTCTTTTATTCAGGACCTTTATGTTCTCTGGTTTCAGTGTCTCCTTTTTCTTACTGGCTGTCTCTTCTCTTCATCCTGATTCTTGTCCCATGGTGCTGCTTCTTAGCCTTGTCGCTCTGGATCTGGCTTTTCGAGCTGTCAACCACAGGGAAGTCCCCTAGTGGGGGCAGACCTCAGCAAATGGTTGGTCTGGCTCATCTCCTCTCTTATGGTTTGCTGTTTTTCATGGATCACTGCCACTTCTTTGTGGTTTTCTTCCCCCATTGGGCCTAGGGAGCTCCTTGCTCATGCTTCATCTTGGGGGTACGCTGGGGTGACTCGGTGACCCCTGTCTGAGGCCCTGGGACTCCTGCTCCTTGAGGGGGCTGGTAAACTGCTGGGCGTGGGCTGATATGGGGGTTCCCCCCTGGTTCATTCTCACCTCTGTCATTCTTCATTTTAAACGAGAAAAGCAGCAACCAAGAGATACTGGATGAGATAGAGAAATAAATAAAGGCCCTGAACAAACCCATCACCTGCCCAACAAGAGTGTTGTCAGAATTTCGAGACACAAGACTCTGTAAGAAGAGAGCGAGGACATATCACCAAGTAACACCAAAGCATTTCTGGTGCTGGAGCTAAACTCTCCATCCTGAGCTTCTCTAATGTAGCCTTGAGCAAACAAAAGCATTTGGATTCACTATACTCTTTACTTTTGGATTCAAAAACTTTTCTTGTCCTGAAATACTTGCCCTGTGTCTTTTTGAAAAAAATCAAAGTTCTCTGCTGATCCTCCCTGGCCATTCCTGTACTCAACAAAATCTAATTTTATTTCAGAGCCAGTAATACTTAGACATACTGACGGGTTCTCCTTTTCCCTCCTTATCAGTAAGGTTTTGCCTGCTGCTAGGGTTACCCTGGGTCCAGTCAATCCTGAGAGATATGCTTAGAGGCACAAGATGGGGGATGGGATGTTAAGGACTCCTTGAGGTTAGGGGCTTGGGGGAGAGTATCTGTGGGGAGGAAGGACACAGAGCAGGTATGCCCCAGAGCATCCCATGAGGAGTCTAGGATGAGAGGGGAAGAGAGAAATGATGGCAGAGCAGCACCATCAGGTCTTTCTTCTCTGAGAGCTGTGTCCTGTGAAGACTGGACACTTGTGTCTGAGACCACCCAAGAGTGCCATGGGCCTGGACTCAGGGGCTGGGTGTGTCCAAGGGGCTGACATTTTTGGTCCGGTCTGGGTGAGATAACAGTATTTGTCTTCTCCACCACAAGGGAATTCAGGAAGCTGATGAGAGAATGGTAAGCACTAATCCTAGACACCAAGCGCTTGGAGGGAAAGGGAAGGCCCAGTCTTGGTATTCAACCAAGGAGAGAGGAATATTTGAGACTTGCCACGTTAGCCTCCTGAGACTACAAAAACTACCTCCCCCCTTTCCTTCCCTGCAAAAACTAATTTTGAGGAAGAGAACATGGGCTCTGGTGCTAACTCACTCCAAATTTCCAATACCAAGTCCAGGGAAGATGATGACAGTTGAGTAAAAAAAGGTACACAAGGCTGTCTGGAACTTCCCCCTGGAATTTATCCCACTGGAGGGGAGCAATACTCCTCAGGGTCCCCAGTTCAGTAACTTTGCTCCTCATAGGAAAAATCCTCCATGTCTTAGGGGGTTATCAGGAGACTCTGGGACATGCTGGGCATGTTTACAAGGAGATCTCTGACCCATTCCACATCCTTCCCTCTATGCCATCTGCCCTTCTACCTTTAATCTTTGCTAACTCAAAAAGATGTACTTAGTGTACTTAGTGTCTAAGATATGCCACTTGTTAATGAGGTACCAGGGCAGAAACCCCTAGTGAAATTACCATGATCTCCACTGAGGTTTTCTTCAAGGCATGAGACCTTGCATTAAAGTGAGAAGACAAACTGAAAAACAAACAGGAACACAGTCCTGAACTGACCCCACTTTGCACAGTAGAGCAGGGTCAAAAAAAGACTGTGCAAGCTGACTGCACAAAGCAATCTCAGTAGCCCATAAGGAGGCTATGATTTTCCTGTGGCCATTAAATATTTCTCTGCCAAAACATTAAGAACTTACTTAGATGGGTTATAAATGTTTAGAGCAATGGGAAAAAAGTAGCAAAACCAAGTACACTGTGATGTTGAAAGTTCAGAATGAAAGTGTTTTTTGCTTCTTGTGGAAACTATATCACAGATGTGTGAATATTATTTGCTTTCTTCTAATCTTAGTGGTTTTGATATAGAGTCAAAAGCAATCTTGGCAAATTGCTTTCTTAGTTGGAATCAGTTTCTGACAGAAATTATATATCTGACATTTCTAGAGACACAGGTTTGTGTCTCCAGAGTCCCTTCAACATGAAAATTGTGGTGGATCTACCCAGCACAACCTCCTGCCACATCTTTATCCATTTGGTCATAACTATACCCTTCATGTATACTTCTCTGGTATGGGTTTCTAGAGAACCCACAACCTGGGTTGTGGGTATCTAGTGAATCAACAACCTGGATATGGTCTTGTGGGTCTCTAGTGAACCCACAGCCTGAACATGCTATGCAGATGAGGGGGCTCCAGGAAGCCCAAAAGAATGACTGCATATGGAAAGCTTGCATGTAGTGAAGTTTATTTGTGCAATAGTCTTTTTTATAGCAATTAAATACAAAGGAAGCCTTTGAATCATGCTGCATATTGTATCAACTAGTTTTTTATGCTTGTGCTTGTATGTTTGCTATCGCCCTATGTGCTCAGCTCCCAGTGCGTTCAAGGATAAGTAGAAGGGAGAAGGAAAGAGGGAGTAGGGAATGAGGGTGGCTTGACCAAGGAAACTGCCAAGAGACACAGTGGGAGTGGACCTCCCCTGGAAATAGTATGCCGCTCCCTTATCAAGTGAAAATTCATGGTCAGTTCATCCGTGACACAGCTGGGGCAAACTTCCCTTAGAAACAATATGCCATTTCCTTATCACACAAGTATTCTAAATGGTTCGGTCAGTCCATCTGTGTGTGTCTTTTGGGACACCACAAGGTCTATATGCAACACTCTGGGAATGGAGAATGTGAGTTTAGAGCCATAATCTCAATCATGATGATGAGTAAAAACAATTTCTCAAATTCAGTAGAACATTGAATTAACAAAGCATCTTACTTTCCTATTCTCACTAGTTGCTCTCTCCAGACATGAGATGTCAGCAGAGGCTTTAGATTACCTTTTACTTCCCAATTGAGTAACTGGAGCTGTAAAGGTTATGGCACCTGCACTCAAATCAGAGAGCAAGTGATGGTGGTGGCGGTGGGGGGGTGACATTGGAAGATGGCCTTTAGCTCTTGGTCCAGAGCTCCCTGCTGCTGTGACTTGGGCCAGCCTACTGGGGCTGGTCTAGAGTTATCACTTTAAGATAGGGACACCTCAGACTTTATGGGGGAGAGTGGTGGGGGTGAAGGTATGGACAGGTTGGAGACAAAAAAAGATCAGGAGACTCCATTTTGGTTATATCACCCACTACCATCCAGAGGCTCAACCATGTGTTCCAGGAAGATGAGAGCAGAATCCAGTTCCCGGGAGAGATCCAGAGGACGTGAGCTCACTGTCTGGGGCACCCGAGGAGGAGCATAGTCTCTCTGATGCTTGCTGTGCAGGGCAACTCCTGGTAGGAAAGGAAGCCATGACCCCCAATAGGGGCAGTGTATTTGTTCATAAAATTTAGACATTGCATTAGCTGTGTCTGAAAAACACAGAGGTAAAAGAGGTCTAAACAAGAAGGGTACTTCTACTTTTGCAAATCCAGGTGTGGACACTTGAGAAGGGACCCTGTTGTTAAACTGCATTTGAGTGGCAACTGCTATGCGTGGGTGGTACAAACCTGAGGGAACCTGGATGACAGAAGCCGTGTTTTAAATGTAGCTTGTTGATTGGTGGCTTCTGCCCCTTCTGACCGATATCAGAAACACCTTCCACCCCACACTCCCCCAGCAGGAAAAAATGAGCAAATTGACTCACTCGGGATTTGGGAAGCAGATATGCAGGGAATCCTCTTCCACGTGAGGTGTGGGATAAGTATGGAGTGGGAAGTCCAAACCAGTGGTGGGCTTACAAGACAAAGTCTGAAGTCTCCATGGTGACCTGTGCTCTGCTCTTCTACCTTGCTTTCTGCACAGATGAGACACAGGAAGGAGAGAATCAGCCCAGGGATGACCTTTAACCTCTCTACCCCAAGTTCCTGTGGAGTTATCATCCTTCACTCTCCTCTCTGCTTGTCCTCTCGGGGCATAGAGTGCAGTTCATGCTGACAAAGCCACTTTCCAAGTCTGTGGCTCTGGTGCAAAAAGTCACCATTGCCTGCTCTGGATGCAACGTTGACAATGAGGATCAAGGTAGGTGTTCTGATCCCAACAACACCTATGAGCTGCCCACACTCCCAGTTTTCATTGGGCATTAGCAGCTCCTTCTCCAGCTGCTAGTCAAGCCACATGGCCTGAGAATGAGTTATGCATTATTGTTGCCTCCTTTCAAGGGGTATCTCTCATCCACAGTGACCAAGGAGAAGTGAGTCCCAAACTCTCCTAAGCTCAGCCACTCCATTCCTGCTTGACACTAAACACCAGTCAAGTCTCTGTGGTCTGACTTCAGGTCTGCATCTTCACCCTGAGTATTGGCTGGTTTCCCCAAAACACCATAGCTGCTGCTTATAGAAATGGTAGCAGAATAAATGTAAATGACTTGCAAATAAATTAAGACTCTCCTTCCTGTGAGGAGCCTCAGGAAGTAGATTCCATCTTGCTCCTCCTAAAAAGGGAAGAGAAGATGATAGGATAAAGCACAAGGGACAACCCTACCTGAAAATGTCTTCTGTCCACATTGTTTCAGCTCAGACTCATCTCTCATCCTTCAACACTTTCTTTCCCTGGCCTATGAGGATGAGAATCAAAATGCTCCTAAAACAAGGAGAGTTGGTGTTAACAGATGTATTTTGGAAACCAAGTGCTTCTGTGAAAATCTTGGAAACATGTGTGAGGAAACTGAAATCTAGAGACATTACTCTTTTAAGTAGGACTTCCCTATCTCCAGATCTGACTACTGGCACTGAGTCAGACATTGTGCTGGGGCCAAAAGTAACTTCCCTCAAGGCCGCTCACCACTGGCCCACAGTCACCTTTCTGTTAGTTTTCCTACTCCCCCTCACCCCCTTGCTCCAGCACCTACTGAGGGATTATTATCTTACAGTAGTTACTCATTTCTACTGCAAATTCTACCCTTCTACCCACTAGTTAGACCAAACAATAAACAGATGCCTGAGTTTGAGAGTCACTATGTCTAAAACCCCTAATTCTGCCCATTTTTTATGGAACTGTTGCCCTGGGCTGGCCTGACTCAAGCACAGAGCCCCCTCTGTCTTTACAACACTCTGTGGTAAGTAACTCAGTTCAGACAATAAACAGGTGGTGAGTGGGATTATATGTGGCTAGTTTGAGATCAGCCTGAGTGACAGAACCAAGGTTTCAACCTATGTTTTTTTCCTCTCCAGACCTAGGCTGGCTGAAAGAAGGCAGTGCTGCCTCAGAAAACTCTGGATCTGGGGGCCTATTGGGAAGTGGGGAGGTAGAGATGGGTATTACTTATCTAACCAATCTTGGGTTTGGTTTCCTGCTAAAGCTACATTTCACAAGAACCTGGATCATGAGTGAGGCATGAATGGGGCATCCCAGGCAGTAAAGAAGGGGATTGATATAATAAATTGGGAAAAGATGAGGAGGGGAAGCAATGGTTCTTGTAGCCACACCCAACAAATAACAATTCTGGAGCTGTGGGATGGAGGCGGGGGTAGAGTGGGGACAGAGGTATGTGGGTAGGATTAGAGGAAGGCTATGGGATGGGAGAGAGGAGTGAGGCCTACAACCCCCTACTCCCAACTAACCTCAACTCCTCAATTTCTGTGTTTCAAAGACTGATAGTGGGGGAGTCTGGAGGAATTTTTTTAATATTAGATAATTTATTTATATATACATTTCACATCTTTGTGATCTCTGTGGTTCACCCCCTCCTGACTGTTCCTACCCTACCCCCCCCCCCCAGTTGTGTACTTTCATTTGGAGGATTTTTATTTCAGTCATTATGGACACAGATATTATGGTTGGGGCTTCAGCAGCCCCCAGAATTTGAGATTAAGGATTTCAGCTTTTGCTGTGAAATAGTTTCTACTAGCTGGGCGTGGAGCAGAGAAGTTTGCTGAGATTGGCAACACGCTTGCAAATGGTAGCACAGCAGTTGTTTGTAGCCCAGAGCTATGAAAGCCCACTCTGGACAACTGGAGGAGAGGTTTGTTTTGTTGCCCCAGGACCACTGCTATTCTTTAGCAGTTAGAAGTGCCTGAAGGTGGGACTGCTGTAGTCTGGATAAAAAGAGAAGCAGAGCTGCAGATTCAGGAGAGAATGACCAGGAAGAGCCAGCATGTTTGTTGGCCGCTGGGGGACAGCAGGCCAGGGGTGACCAGATGCCACTTAGGTGAACCCAATAGGAGTATGGCACTGGATCAAGAGGCATGGGAAAAAGAATAGCTCGGGACACTGGAGAGATGGAAGTAAGAGCTCTGGATTCCAGAGAGAGAAAAGCAAAAGAAGACTGGAAGGCTTGAATTTGGAGAGCTTGGAAATTGGAGTGCTTGGAACTAGGAAGAATTGGAAAGCTTGGATCTTGAAACTTGGAATTGTGTCTGCTAAAAAACTGGACTTTGTGAAATGCCTGCCTCAGGTTTGGAAGTGCGGAAAG
>PVHY01005560.1:0-82051 GCA_004024945.1 Uropsilus gracilis
GAATGTTCTAGAAGCCACACCTCTGAAGTGTGAGCGGGCCCTGTCCTTATTCAGAGGTGTGGCTTCTAGAACATTCCTCTGAGGCACGATGGCATTTTCATTTTTCACAAATTATCTGAGGTTCTGAGTCTTCTTGCTGTTCACCCACTATACCCTTTCTGAGGTGGCTGAACTCAGGCTTTTTTTTTTTTTTCCTTCAGTCCCTCATTGGAGACCAGAGCCACCCCCAAGATGGGGATTCCAATTTGAAAAAGGGTTCCTTATTAGGAGCAGAGCCTGGGGGCACAGAGGTGAGAAGATAAAAGGCCACCCTGGAATTGTACAAAGAAGTCTGTGCTTTGAGTTGTTTTATTGGTGACCTCCCATGTAGACCACATAACCAGAATTGTTCACTGAATTCTCACAAGTTGGTAAGGTATTAGCTTTCTGACTTTAAAGGGTGAGAAGCTGAAACACAGAGGGGCTGAAGTTTCTGTAAATTCCAGAGTTCCAGAGCCATTCTTGTGCATGAGAAGATGCAGGCGGGACTGCAGCCATGTGGTAGACTTGCCATGAGCTTTGACTCTGCTTCCCCAGGTTTACAGCTCTGTCAGACCCACATGGGGAGGGAGGCGCTGTTGGGCTGTTGATTCTCTCCAGCTACTGACCAGACTCTACTGAGCAGTTACACTGAACCTAGTTACGGTAGCATCAAACCAGCATGTGAATGTGAATAGATGCATGACATAGGTAACAGCTCTCTTTGAGAATTGCAATCCCTCTATGCCTGTAACCTTGTCTTCCTCCTTTCCTCCTTTCCCCCTTATTTTCAGCTTCTTCCCCTCAGAGAGTCATCATCTCCTTCCCTCATTCCCCCCTCCCTTTTTCTTTTTTGAGAACATAGGGCTGTTCTCACTGCATCCCATGCACTCTATATGAACAGACAGACCCACTTTTTATTGTGTTTTTTTCTGAGGTAGATACTCGGGAGAATCTGACCAAAAATGCTAGTTCACCTTCAAACTGCCTGATGTGAGAGTCTTCTTACCTAGGTGGAGAGCAGTTTGGTCCCAAAACAGGTGATTCAGAACAGTGTTCCCAGTGATTCGATAGTCTTGTACTCTGCCACTAATGGACAGATTGCTTCCTTGTCTCCTGTGCTGAGAGCTTCCTGGTGGCAATGGCGGTCTCAACCATGTCCTCAGTGGTGACTGGTAAACATATGGGGATTTCAGCTAATTTAATTCTTATGAAGAAGTGTTCCTTGTGTGTGTCAGAGACCTGGGGGAAGTGACTCATGCACAATTGAAAGGGCAAAACCTTTTCATTTCTGGATTTCTACCTCCTAAACTGTGATTGAAAAAATTCATCTTTCCAAATACTTATAAACTAGACACAGAATTGGATTCAGGGAATCGTTTCAAGATTCTGTTATTTCTACAATGCCTTCGGGCATATTGAGAGAACTCCTGAAAACTCTTGGAAACCTACCAGCTGGTGAAAGGAAATTTTCCTAAAAAAATTGTTTTGATTTTTTTTTTTAAAAAGGCTTTTTAAGCTCCCATTAAGCTTGGACAGGAAAAAAAAATGTGTTGACTACAAAATTGTTTACCGGAGGCTATGATGACAAAAGTTGTAATGTCGGTTTTCCAAGAGGAATAGAAATCAGAATTTGTTTTTCTTTTGAAAATTGTATTTTTGTATGGAGCCTTTTGATGAAGAAGTCCCAGCTTCTGTGCTGGGAGATACAAGATACTGAGAACTATGAGACTTACACACCTTAACTGTCCTGAGTTTATTATGAAAATCTGTTTTTTATTTAGCAGCATCCTCTTTATGAAAAACTGTGTTGGTTGAGTAAATAAGCTGCGGAACTCGTGGGGCCAGAGAATAGATATTCAAAGACGTGTGAGGACCAATGGTTTTTCGTTTAATTGCTGTCAAGGATGGTAGATTTGATATGGTGTGTAAATAGGGCCAAAGCCTCCAGCCAGCGCCAGAGTAAAATCAGCAGCACTTTTAAAATCCAGCTTCTGCTCCCAGGCTTTTCCCACCTGAGGCAGCAGCAAGTCACTTTGCAATTTAAGCAAGATTTATTAACAAGGGAACCCAAAAGTCATTAATGCCACCAGTGGCCAGTTATTCTACCCAATTCACTGTTCAGTTCAAAGTCCCCAAATCACATGCCCAAGATAGTGGTGCCCCTTTGCCCCTCCAAACCTGAGGCAGGCATCCCACAAGGCTCAGTCTTTCAGCAGACCTAAGTTCCAAGTTTTAAACTCCAAGTTTTCCCTTTGCTTTTTCTCCAAGTTTCTTCAAACCTTTCCAGCAAGTACTGATGCAAAATCAGCTTGACAAATCCCTGCTTTCTCCAGGTACCAGCTTTCAAACAAAACAAGCCTTTTCCTTTTTTTCTTCTTTCCCTTGCTGCCTCTCAGTCCTATGCCTCGCACCTTTCTTTTCCAGGCCCGCAGGTCATGGCGTCGGGTTACAATGCTGTCCACGTGGGCATTTGCCCCACCTGACTTCTTCAGCAGGTGCTCTGCACACCTGGCCACACCATGGCTTCTGGCCACCATGGCATAGTGTTTCAGGTGCCCAGCCATTCTGGCCTCTGCCGGTCACTCTCATCAAGCCCACCTTTGGCATCATCTGGTCACCTCCGACCCCTGGTTCTCTGGTAGCAGATGGCTGATAGAGGACCCTGGCCCCTCTCCAGCCACTCTCTCCTTTGAGCTTCCCATTTCTTCTTGTGCAGGCTTTCTGTAGGACCCGGCCCATCAAGGCAGTAATGGTGCAAAGTCCAATTTTCAAGTATATCACTACTAGGGGACATGGCTGCCCATCCAGCTAGGCTCCCACTATAACTGCAGGGATTTTATTTCCAGGGGAAATTTGAAGCTTGGTGCCAGAATTGAGTTGTCAGTGACAACAAAGAGGATTTTAGGAGAGAAAGGCACTAAGTGTACCAATGGAGGAGGGGCTTTTCGAATGACACTTTGTTGCACACTGTAAATACTGTAAATTCCCTTTTTTTTTTATCACCACCACTCCTCCTTCCCCTCATCCCTCCCATCCCATCTTTATTAAAGTGTGTACTCATGAACAGAACTGGGTTTATTTGGTTGGGAATATGACAGCAAACACAGTGTGCCCCTCATCATGGAGCCGGGAGTCAAGAATGCTCATAGAACGTGAGATCTATCCAAGGAAACTGGTTCTTTGACTCTCCCATCACTTGCCAGTGATCTGGAGGAAACCAACTTTGAGATACTAAGTGGACAGAGGATTAGTGTCCTTTGGGATGCTAGTGACCTTCCATTACATAAGCCCTCCAGAATGGTCTTAATTTATCTAAACTTTTTGTAGTAACCATGTAATAGACTGAATAGTGTCCCCCAAAGTTACCAGGTATTAAGGAACCCCTAGAATCTATGAATGTTACTTTATTTGGGAATGTTTTTGTGAAGACCTGATTAAGTCAAGGACTTGAGGTGGCAAGGTGCTGGTGGAAGGGGAGTTAGGAAGGAGGGGGCAGTTTTCCTGCGTTTTTCAGGTGGCTCCTAAATGCCATGATCTTCATCCTTACAAGGAAGAAGCAGAGAGAGAGATCATATGAACATGCGAGAAGGTGACTTGAAGAGAATGCAGAGAGATCTCTGAAGACACTGGCCTTGAGCATGGAGAGATGCCCCAAAGTCAAGGAACACCAGCAGTCACCAAAAGCTGGCAGTGGCAACAGACAAATCCTCCCCTGGAACCTCCAAACTTGAGTCCAGTGCTGACGTCTTCAGTCTGACGGCTGGCCTCTGGTCTAGGCATATTGATTTCTGATGTGTGGCCTCCAGCTCTATAAGAGAATACATTTCTGTTATTTTTAAATCACTGCAGCCTGACTTTGATATTTTGATGGTTGACCTATGTTTGGTGAGTTTGAATGGCTTTATTGCAGCATTTTTGTTGTTGTTGTTGTTGTTGTTTTACAACTCAGATGTAAATAACATTTACCACAAAGAGAAATACAGGATTGTTTTACTTACATTAACTCTAGAGAAGCCAAGAAGATGAAGCAAAAACAGAGCATAGATCTGAGAGTCAGGAGGGGCGAAGTTGGGGTAAAGAGGAGGGGTGTGTGGTGGGGTGTGGAGTAATGTGGGTGCTTTGGTGATGGGAACACTATGGTGACCTCACCCAAGGGGAAAAATCTTATATCTGTTTTTTTTTTGTTGTTATTGTTGTTGTTTTTGTTTACTGCAGTATTTCCCAATCTTAAAATTCTAAAACTCCCCCTTTTTGAACTTAAGGAATCACCTGTTGGTTTGATTAAAATACTCTTGGCAGCCCAACCTTCAAAGGTTTCATGATTTTCATGGAGTTTAACATGTACTTTTTAAATTATATTATGTTTTCATTGAGAGTGTTGGTTTCTAACACTGTATATAATTTAGGGGTGCAGTGCAGGTTCATACCATACCCACTGCAAAGCCACCCATAGCCCCCCACTCTATTCTGTTGACTCCCTTTCCCCTTAGTTCTCCACTTATCACCCACAAGAAGTGAAAAAATAAACAAGGATTTTTTGAAAAAAGGAAAAAAAAAGATTCCCGTACATACTAGTCTGTTACCCTAAACTGGTTACAAATTGCTCTCTCTTGATCAAATGTTTAGAGAAAGTGATGTTGAAAGCCAAGCCCTTGTAGAACCTGCAAGACAGCTTCCTGGGGGAACCTTTCTAAAGTGCATGGAAAGGAGGTAGCAGGAGGAAGACTAGGGGCTAGTTGAAGGAGAAATTGTCCTACCTAGCTATGTGGTGCTTAAAAAGTATAGTGGCAAGCTACTAATACCATCCTTTGGAAATCACTCTGTGCTTCACTTTGGATAAAGGCTTCTCAGAATTCCTGGTAGGAGAAGGCAGACTTACCAACAACAGCCTGCCACAGAGTGGATGTTTTGCCTGCAGTCAGAGTCTTGTCAGCTCTCAGTCACATACCCATCCATCACCTGTAGGGGAGCAGGCCTTCTGCCAGGCGTGGAAGACGAAAGATGGGTCACACCTCTTTCCACCCTGTGGAAAATTAAAAGAGCATCACCTGTTATGTCAGTGTTAAGTCCCAGAGTAAGTAAGGTGAGGTAGCGCCAGGTGAAAATTATCCTCGACAATTCCCGAGGAAAACTCTGCAGTCAAAGCCACTGTCATCTCTCAGTCTACACCACATGTTTTTCTTTCAGCATTAAGCCAGGAAACTCTATTTTTCCTCAGCTGCCTACAGTGCTTGTCTTTCTCAAGGATTTTGATTAATTTTCAGTTCAACTCTTTTATTTTATTAAAATACTTTTTGTGCACCACCATCCCTTACCCCCTTGATCATTTCTCCCTTCTGTCTCCTTCTTAACCCCAAAATCACACTTTTACTAGTATTCACCAGTTGTTTTCATTGCTGGGACACACACACACACACACACACACATAAGTTAAACATCATTGTCGACCCCGAGGTTCTCCCATCACCTTATCACCCATGTACAATCTCAGTTCTCAGTTCTTTGTGCCCTTCCCCTCCTTTATTTCCTCCCTACTCCCACCAGTTTTTACAAGTATTTTGCTTTGTTGAAGCACCCCTATGTCACTATCAGATTTTTGTCTTTGTCATTCTGATTTATTTTAACACATGTGATTCCCTCACACACCTTCTACTTTGCTGTAAACAGCAACATTTCATCTTTCCTTGAGGCTGAGTACTGTGCCATTGTGTGACCTGCCCATATCTTCTTTGTCCAGTCCCCTGTAAGTGGGCACTTAGCTTATTTCCATGTTCTACCAGTTATAACAGTGCTGCAAGAAATATTATAAAACATATTTTTGCATTCTTCAGATAAGTGGCCAGAGTGGGATTGCTATGTCATATGGTGTTTCCATTTTTAGGTTTTTAAGGTGAATTCAGATCACTTTCCATCATGGCTGCTCCATTTCACAGCCCCACCAACAGTGTAATAAGGTCTCTCTTTCTCCATATTCTCAATTCTTATTTGGGTGCCAATCTCATGCGTATGGTTTTAATGTCCATCTTCCTCATCAATTGCACTGATGAACACTCTTCCCTATATCCACTCATCTTCTGCACACTCTTTCTGATGAGTGGTCTCTAAATCTGCTGCCCATTTCTGAACTGGGTTGCTTGATTTTGTTTTATTACATTTTATAAATTTTGATATTAGCCCTAGAAATTTATCTTTGATAGTAACCCCTTTTTGGTTGTGTAGTATATAAATATTTTCTTCCACTTAGTGGGATATCTTTTTAATCTAACTATATTTTCTTCACTGTGTAAAAGCTTTTAATTTGAATAATTCCAAGTGTTTTTTTTTTTTTTGGCTATTACTTCCCTTGCCATAGGGCTCCTGGCTCTAAACACATATCTACCACTGATATCATGGGACATAACGCCAGTGTTCTTTTGTATCTATTTTATTATTGCAGGTCTTTTTTTTTTTTTGTATTGCTAACACACAAATATATATATATACCCTGAGATTCTCCCACCAACATGTCACTGGTGAACCATCATCTTAATCTCTTGTGCTCATCCCTCCCCAATTTCAGTCTCCCTCCCAAAGCCTTCCTCTATGCTATAGTTTTGCTGTCACTTTATTAGTTTTGACTTTTTCTTGTCTTTTTGTTTGTGTTCCCTATATCCCACATATAAATGAGACCAGCAGGTATTTCTCTTTAATTTTCTGGCTTATTTCTGCTAACATGATTCCATCTAGCTCCATCCATGTTGCCAAAAATGGCATGTTTGTCTTTTCCGATTGGTGAATAATATTTCATTGTGTAAATATACCACAGCTTTTAAATTCATTTATCTGTTTGGGGGCATTTATTTTTTCCCCCAAATCCTGGCTACTATGAATAGTGCTGCAGTAAACACAGGGGTACAGGTTTCCTTTTGAATTAATGTTTTGCTGTCCTTTGGGTAGATTCCCAGAAGGCAATTGCTGGATTGAATGGCAGTTCCATTTTCAGTTATTGTTGCAGGTCTTATATCTAAAAACCTCCACTAAAGCAATTAGGAATTGAATTGTTTCTGTAAATTTCTTTCTCTTTTCACTCATTGTTTGCCTATCAAATACAGATTTTCTATATTGCCTTTGTCACCTACCACTTTGCTGCATTCATTTATTGTTTCTAATAGCTTTTTGGTAAACTCTTTGTGGTTTTCTCTGTAGAAAACCACATGTCATCTGCAATAGTGAGCTCCACTTCCTCTTTTCCAAATGGACTGATTTTATTTCCCACTGTTGTCTGGCTGCTCTAGTTAAAGCCTCATACATTAAATTAAATTACAGTGGTGACAGTGAGCATCCCTTCTTGCTCCTGATCTGAAAGGGAAAGTTTCAGTTTTCATAATTAAGTATCATGTTGGTCGCAGTTTTGTGATACTGGCCAGAGTTTTGTGATTTGTGGCCAGAGTTTTGTGATATGTGGAAGTCGGCTCTTTCGATCCTCTTCTTATTTTGAGTTTTGATCATAGATGAAGGCTAAGTCATCACTTTGTCTGCACCTGTAGATATTATCATACTATTTCTTGAGTTACACAGTGACGAAATATGTGACTTTCATTTAGGGATCATTTTGCAAAATGATACTTTTTAACATACGAGTCACAGCCATGAGACTGGCTGGAATGGAAAGACTTGAAAAAGAATGTTAACATGTGCTCATGTTCTTTTTCCTTTTACAACCTGGGATTCAGGTTGTAGTACTGGTGAGCTCCTTGCTGCCTGTAAGCTGTGCTGTCTCTTTACTTTTTGTCAAGTCTGCAGGGTGAATCTGCATTAAGCGTTCTGTGAGTGGATGACTTTTTTTTTTTTTAATAACAATGAATTTATTGTCAGTAGTCATGAATGCCAGAAGAACTGGCACAGTATTTTTATTTTTTATTAATTTTGTTTACATATTCATGCATATAAGTATATATAAAATATTAAATCTTTTATATATTCCCCATCATTGCATTTCCCAGGGTTTTCCCTTCACCCCATCCCCAAGAGCCCGCCTCTCAATCTTCCTGCACTGCTCACTTCTCCAATTTCTCCCTCCCCTCATCCCTTCCCTAGCATTCTGTCCCAGCTCCACTGTCAACTTATTTTGCTTTGTTTTGTTTTTTTTCCTGGCCTTTTGCTTGTTATTCCTATATCCCATCTATAGGTGAGACCGTATGGTTTCTTTTTCTAACACTTTTTGATGTTTTATTACATTCAACATGTGCTAGCAGCTAGTAAGATAGAGTAGCAGGTATTGCTGAGGAAGCAATAGTGGCTACAGCACCATTTCTGCTCTACAGGAGCTGTCTGTTAGATGATGATGGTTGTCTAAGGAGTTCAGGAAAGAGAGTGATGACTTCTGGTGGGGCTGCTGGAGAGATGTCCTGGGTCTAATCCCTGGTTAGGCGTTAATATGGGAAGAATGGGGTAGGGAGAACAACCTTACTATACAGCAGTAGAGTGTGAGGCACAAAATCAGGTAAGTTGTAGGTTGGCTGGGGAAATAGCAATTTCATGAGAGAATGAGAAATGCCCACCAGCCATCCAGGTCAAGCAAAGGGATGAATCTCCATTGTGTACCACCATCAAATGGGACCAGATCTAGAAAACAAAACCTCCGAAGATATCACACATTGGCTTGTGAAGCTGAGGAACCTTGAGAGATGGGCTGCCCACAAGGTGGTCCCTACAACTGTCTGCCTTCCTGCCTGCAGTTTTCTGGCCTATACTGGGAGAGGTGCCCAGGCTGAGTCAGGCAGCCCCTAAGACAAGACACTTATGGGGTACAGTTCTCAGGGGGGTGCTCTAGGCAATTAGCTACCAGGTGGGGGGCGCTGCAGAGCCCACAGAAGTGCTCCAGCGCCCCATGGAGCGCCGGCAGCATGGTCAGAAGAAACGGCCCTAAAGATCTGGGGAACCCTCCAGGAGCTCACTTAGGGGAAGGACCAGTACCTCTACCCAATCTGAACCCAATAGACACCCCGGAAACCTAACACACCTGAGCGCTTCGGCCAAACATGCAGTTACCTGTGTTCCGAGAGAGCAGAATTCAGCACTCATGAAGGAAGCTGCTTGGAGTTCTCTGTGCCTCTAGAGGCTCCGCCCCTTCCGGTTCCGGCCCCTCTCTATACGAGTCTCCTTCCAAGTCCGGAGGTGGCAAGACACCTGAGAATGACGTAATGCCTTCTCGAAAATGGTGGCGCACATTATTTGTTGTGGTAGACGAAAGATTATTCTGGTGAATAAAATGAACTCACGTTTTCTTCATTTCTTCTTGGCTTCTGCTGCCCCGTGGAATTGTCCCAGGACCTGACCCTCAGAGGCGGTGCACCCCGACAAGGCTCCGGAAAAGGAACATTAATTAATGATTTATTGGTGCCAGAGGCTGGAGGGTGCTCTGGAAGAGCAGTCTCATTTCCTTTTATTATTCCAATTTTACAAGCCCGCAGACCATCTGTCTTCACCAGAGAAAATTAACATAGAAGCCACAACAATTATGGGGTAATGAAAGCTCTTGTAAAACAGCCATCAGTAAAACACAGGAGAGGCAGCTCTTGTAAGATGGGAATGAGTATGAACCAGCAAAGCCTGAAGGTGTGAGCTCTTCAACCTGAGGATGCTCCTTAGTTAATTTGCAGACCGGTTGGCACTTTATTTTGAAAGTACTCAGGAAGAGAGCAGTTTGAGTTATTTCTTAGGACCGATGGGTCTTAGCTGGTAGATCCCAGTCAATCAACTAGTCACTCTGTTGACAGGGGAGCAGCTGAACAGATGCTGAGATAAAGATGGGGTAGAGGACAGCGGTGAGCACTCAGACAACCGTGAGAACCTGGCTGGGGGTCCTGGCACTGTCATTATTAACTGAGTGGTCTTGACCAATTTGCTTAATCTTGTTGAGCCTCATTTACTTCATCTGCACCCCATCTGTGTAGAGAAGATCAGCATCTACTTCAAAGATTTATTATTATGACGAGCCAATAAGAGCAAGTAAATCTTTTGTATCAGGCCTTTTAATAAAGGTTATCTAATAATCCTTAGAGGTGGAATCATACAAATTCACATTCTGCGATATTTGGGACTGGAATGATAATCATTATAGACAAAGATCTTCCAGTAGTGTCTTCACGTTATTTTACATGAGAGTGAACTAAGAAATAAAAACAAACAAAATCTAACAACAACAACAAAAAAAACAGGTCTGGGTTGATAACATAAGGGGTGGCAGATACAGCACCTTTTTTTGATTTTATTTTGTTTTTGCATTGTAACACACACATCTTGGTTGTTCATTGTTAGAACCAACAGGTGTCCATACAGCAGTAAGCTCACCACTGAAAGTCCGCATCTGTCCTTCATCCCAGTTTACCCACCTGGCCTCCCCTCCCCTTCTGGTAGCCACTCATCTGACTTACTGATTGTTTTCATTCTATTAATTCATCTGATTGCTTTCTCTGTACCAGTGAGTCTATATGGTACAGCATCACCTTTCATGTCCTGTGATGTGGAACCAGTCAGTCAGATTTGGTTGGGCCTCATGGGTTTTGGAAGCTGATGTAAAAACTCTTAAAAAAAAAAAAACAATTAGTTACTTGATGTTACTGGTTATATTTTCTTTCCTGCTCCATATGAGATGCTGTGGTCAGAAGTGGAGGGACACTGAACCACCCACGTCTCCATATCTGTGATTGAGAAAGGTCCCATTGGCATCACCCTAGTATGGAATCAAAAGTGACAACTGGGCCAAGTGCTTCCAAACTTTGTCTTAACTGGAAGAGACTTCGAGAAGAGGAATGAGCCTCTCTGGGAAATGAGCAAGGTTGACTTGGGAGGACAAATGAAAGCGATGATATATTTATAAGTTGCTTACGAAAGATTTATAACTTCTCGAAAGGAGGGAGAACCATGATGTATGGTACTCCAAGCCCAGAATGGAAGTTTTCCGGAGGGAGGGTGGATACACAGACTTGTGGCTGAGCCTCTCAGAGCCTCTCAGAGGGAAGAGGAGAACCCGACTAAGACGTGGACAGCAGGAAATCGCTTGTGGTAACAAGACAGATTCGGCCAGATGTGAGTTCTCCAATTTTTGGTGATCCAGAGAAATACGTTTTGTCCCAGAGGAGCTGGCAGGATAGTGAGTCTGAGAGATTTGGGCCAGATATTGGGGGTCCATGGGGTGTGGGGAGCACAGCACCAACAGCAGGTGACATGAAAGTGCTCAGAAGACAGAAGCTGTTGCTACTCTGCTCTCTCACCACCTCTGTATTGGTCACTGCGTCTCTGGCCACACAGATGGTAGCTGTGCCCAGAAAGAGTCTAAGTGATTTATGGCTTTTTAATATGAGGGGAGAGGTGATCCATCATGCCAGGCACCAGAGGGGGCATACACAGGGCTGGTGGGAACCTGCAGATGGAAACTCTGGTCAGAAGAAATCCAGCCCTTATCCTGATGGAGGGGCAGCACACCATCACAACCACCAAAGAGAATCCTGGAATTGGTACCCCCTTCTCTTCTGATCCCCATTGAAGGGTAAGAGGACTGATGTCACTTATTTACATTGAACTGGAAACAAGATGACCACTAATTGAGATCTGGATTTTGGTGTCTAGAGAGTAGTGGAAAGTTTATGAGCTATAAAGTTCATTCTCAATTCCTGGTCTGCAGGTATTATTTGTTACTTTTTTCTTCTGAATTTTGTTGATGTTTTAAAAATACGTTTTTCCCTCTAATTTCTAGGGACTTCAGGTATGAGACAAAGTAGGTGTCATCTTGGTCCAACCTGACTTAACTACTTAATTTTTTTTAATTTGGTCATAATTTGCAACTTCAAAATAGTACAAAAAAACTTATGTAACCCCTTTGTCCAGACTCACTCATGGTTAACAGTTGGGCCCACTTTGACCTATCATTTATATCTGCTTTGTCTTCATTTGAACTTTTTGGCCCATTTTAAAGTTGCAGGCAATATAACTATTTACCCCTAAATACCTCATTATGTATTTTCTACAGTAAGACTGTTTTCTGGTATGAACAGTGTACAGTGGTCAGTAAATTTAGTAGTACAGTAATAGTTTCACCTCACCTGTCTTCTTACAGTGCAACTTGCCAATGTAGCTGTGTGCCCTTTCTGAGTATTTGTGTATATGTGTGTTTATGTGTGTGTATTGAGGGAATCTACCCAGACTCTAGGATTCAGTTAAGGATCAAGCATTCCATCTAGTTTCTTTTTTTGCTCACCCTAGTCTGAAACAGTTCTTTTTCTTTCATAGCATTGACTATTTAGAAAATGTCTCTTTCTGGGCTCATGCATGTTTGTCATCATCAGGGTTGGTTTCTCTGCTCCCAGTCAGAGCACTACACATATGATGTTGGACCATTCATGGTGTGTCACACCCAAATGCACAGCTTTCTCTTAACCTCCCATGTCTGACATGAATTCTCATCATGGTTGCCTGATTTCTCCACAACTTCAGATACTATTAGTTTTCCTTGCTCCTAATAAATAATCTGATCATCTGAGAGACCACAACAGTGTCACTTTAATGTGGAATATAGAGAAATCAAGCAAAGATAATGACAAGCTTAAAAACTAATCTCTGGAAACCAATCATAGAACAGAGGCAGCCAGAGTGGTGGGGGGAGTGTGAAGATAGAGGATGGGATGGAGAGGTGAGAACAGACTGGGAAGAGCACAGTGGATTGTGGTCAAGGACCTGGGCGTGCTGGTGACAGGTGTGCTGTGGTGAACACACCTGAGTGGGAGATCCCGCACTTCCAAAACAGGGACAAGGATGCAAGTGATGGCGCTTCAATACGCATTTTAAATACAAAATTATGCATCTTCCATGTGACCTAGTGTTTTTCTCTTACTATTTGCATGAGGAATGAAGCTGGTGTCCCCACAAAGCCTTGTGCATGGATGTACATGTGTCTCTGCTCACAACCCCAGTGTCCATCACTAAGTGAGTGTATGTCCATTCCGTAGAGTAGGCATCAGTGATAAAATGAATATTCTCATACGTGCAACATGATGGTATATCACAGAAACACTGTGTTCTGTGAAAGAAGTCAGAAACAGAAGAGCACTTCATGTATCTTTCTCTGAATGTGAAAGCTAGAAAAGGTAGAGCCATTCTCTCTGGTGAGAGAGGCAGGTCGGTGGTCATCTGAAGTGCTGACAGCAAAGGGACCTATGGCAACTTTTCACATGATGGAAAAGTTTGTGATCTTGACTCAGTGGTGTCACAGCATGTATATATTTTCTAAAACTCACTCAACTGTACACACAGGGACATACTTTATTTTGCCTCTTTAAAGCTGATAATTTTCCTTTTAGATTTACCATCAATATACTGTTCCTTCATGAATCTTGATTGAGTTGGCAGAGGCTGGTTTGTTCACTTCACCCTGTGATTACCAGCTGATGGCTGGGTTCTCCTGAGAATACACCAGGTATTCTCCTGCTCTTCCTTTCTCTCATTTCAGACTCAGGAGACTCGTTCTTCTCTTCCCCCTCCCCACCCCAGCATAGAATGTATGAATGCTTTTCACTGTTTTGGTGCATATGTCATTTCATATGCTGGGTATGATCCTGAGGTAGCTCTTGGCTGAATCTGGCAACTGTAGCACCCTTCACTCTGCAGGCTGCCTTCATTTCTGGTGTGAGATGAAGTTCCAGGTTCATCCTATGCCTTCTTTGCCCTACTCTTAGAATAGCCATTGTGCATGATACCTCAGCAACTAATGGCAGGAATGTGCTGGAAACCAAGATCTCCTATTAGATCTATTCTTTGCACTTGGGGCACCTGTGTTTCTAGAACCTTCCTGGCCTGTTTGATTTGCTTTTTAGTGGAATCACTCAAAGGCAAGGAACAGATGTTATTACTTGATGTCCAGATGATGATGAAGAGGAGTGGTGCTAAGATGAGAGAAAGAGCCTTAAAAATATGAAAACAATGTTCTTACAAAATAACACATCTATTTTTTAAAGCAAGGGAAATAATTTGACTCAATGACAAGGATTAGAGATCATCTAACATCCACCATGAACGCAACAATCACTATTAAAGATGCAGTGCTCAAGGTTTCGACTGCACCCTCTTCACCAGTGGCGACAGTCATGCAGTCCGCATTCATTTTGTGGATTATCATGTTTATTCTCTGAGTCTAGAATCCAAGGAGATTAGACCTTGGGAATCTGCTTCCAAGTAAAGTAAGGCAAGGGAAGAGCTCTACCTGTCTTTGCCTTGAATAGCCACGAATGGTTTCACAAGATTTTCCAGAGGAGGGGAGGCAACATGGCCAAGGGTGAATGAACGCTAAAGGATCCTCAGACCTTCTGCCTGCACAACTCCACAAATGAGTGCATCTGTAGCATTGCTGCTGCTAACTCAGTGAGCTGTGAGCTGGCTAGCAGCACCTGAGGCACGATCCTTTCAGCACAGCCAGACCTGGGTAACCTTTTCTCTCTGTCAATGAGTCTGTCTCTCTGTAGAGGTGAGAGAGTGACTGGTGTCTAGAAAGGGAAACAGGTGGAATGCTGATAGCAGGTCTTTAATACTAAACTAAGAGAATCCAGGAGAACACACTACTGGCAACATTAACAGCAGACGGGGAGAATTTCTCTAGCTCTAATTTTTCTGATTGAATAAGAGGATCATAGGGATGACCATTAATAACCAAAATGGCTGCCTCAGTTTGGGCTTCCTGTGGTGAAATTGAATGTATGAACTGGAAATACCCTTATGGTATTTTATGTGATTCTTCCTACAGATGCACCAAATGTGTTATGAAAAAAACTGTCCATGGGGATGCCAATATTTTCACTCTTTTCATTCTCCCTCCCCTTCTTTCTTTTCATTTGCAGACAATGGACTTTTATTAGTTTTGTAAAAAGGATATAAACTTTGTAAGAAATTCAGGTAATAAAGAAAAGAAAAATCAAATGGAAGAACTTAAAAATCCATTCAGAAATAATTTTATTATTTTGTAAATCCTGTCTACAGAGGGTTTAATACACATCTAATACATTTATGCAAGATAGATAGAAATTAGAAAAATGAGACTGATGCTAATTTAAATAAAATATTTCAAATAAAATATTTTTTGACTTTCACTTGATTATGTAAAGAAAAAACCTAAAATTAAACTTACAGAATTGCTGAAATCTGCTAAATATATTTTTATGAAATTTTATATGAAATTTTCTTTCCTAAAAGATTCATTCAATAGTAAAAAAGTGAACTTGGAAAAGTTAAGATGTATACACACATCTATGTACAAGTGTGTGACTACGTACATGTATGTGTGCATGCTGGTGTGGGTGTGTTTGTTTGTAAAGGTGAGTCTTTGGGGCTGGAATCCCTAAATTCTTACATAAATTGAGAAGTTTGTCTTGTAAGAGGAAGTCTTGAATCAAAGTCTCTTTCCCTTAGGAATTTGTAGATATCACTACACTTTCTTCATGACTATCACTGTGGAGAAATCTAGAAATTCAGTTTTTTTCACTCTATATGACTTGCTTTACTGGTGTAATTATACAGCATTGAACATTTTCCTAATCTATGATCTAGCCTTTTGAATTGCACTTTCAAATCTTTCTTGATTTCAGAAGAAATGGAAATGTATATTTAATATGCCAGTATTGATTTTGCAGTTTGTCTTTATTGTATTTCAGAAGTTTTCTACTCTTATTGACTTGGGTTTTTATTTCAAGCAATCTTTGGATTTATACATTTTTCTCCTTTAATCTGATGATGTAATATATCATGTTGATGAGAGCCTAAGGAATTATTTAGGCATTCCTCTAATAATACTTCTTGGTCATGGCATATTATTTCAATACACTATTGAATTTAATTTGCTAGTATTTTATTTTGAATTTCTGTGTCTGTGATCCTGATTGGAATTTGCAAAGCTTAATCAATATTAGTATTAAGACAACATTTACTTTAGAAATAACTGCTCTTTTTTGCTCTGGTGTGAATCAGTTTTAACTATTACAAGAACTGTCCATTTATTACAAAGTTTCATTTTAACATTTCTGCAAAATCCACTCAAAAAACTTTCTGGATTGTGTCTTTTTTTAAATGGCAGATTAAAAAACTGCTTTTTCCATCCTCTTATTCTTAACTGATCCTTTTCTTAGACCAATTTTATCACTGCTTGTTTTGCTAGAAAAATTAAATATTTCTTCAGCTTTTCAAAATTATTAGTATAAAGTTACAGATGATATTCTCTGGCAAGTCTTCTGACTATACATTAAATAATTCTTTTCTTAAGGTATCACATTTCTGATTTGTAGACATACTTAGACCTTTAAAGTCTTGTCGTCTGGTTTTAAACTAGTCTATTCAACAAGACACCTTGTTCTTTTAGAAATTTGTAGATTCCTCAGTTTGAATAAATCATTCTAATGTCCAATATATTTCATTTTTGTATTCTCCGTTTTTACTAGTCATAACTCTGGCAGTTGATATACTTCACTTTCTTTCCTAGAAGCAGCTTTTCTTTCACTTGTTTTTCCTTACTCTTACTTCTATTTCCTGTTTCATTATATTTAGCTTTGTGCTCAGTCATTCTGTTTTCCTCTCAGCAGCAGAGAAGGTACTGATGGGCTGTGCCTGTCTTTTGCATTTCCTTCCTCCTTAAAGTGCTGGGAGAAAGGGAAGGAGCTGGAAAATCTACCCAGGAGGCCACCAGTCCTTGGATTACTGAGAAATCGACTTTCACTTTAGAACAGAGAGGTGAAGCGGGCCATTTATACTGGCAGAAGGTGATTTATTTGGATTGATTGTATTATACTTTGAAGTCACAGAAAGCTGTGGCCTAGTTTATATTTATATTTTGTCAGTTAAAATGCTGTATGATCAAGGTTGTATTTATTCATCTCTGGTGTGGGCCTCCTGGCTTCTGTTAGTGGAGATTTAGTGGGTGACTGGTATGCTCCATTTCAACATTAATAACCAGCAGTCTGTATCTGTATTCAGAAAGAAACAAGTTGCATTCTTCAGCGGAGCAGACTTGAGCAGCTGCCACACTGCAGGGGGAGTGAAGATAAGGCCCATCCTGAAATCGGGTGAGCAGGGGTGCTCTCTGATCTCAGCCCCAGCCCACCTGAGGCACCCTGGTTTGGAATGTTGTGAAACACCTCTCTCTCCAGCCAGCTGGCCTTAGGTCAGGCCTGCTAGAAAGAGGCCCTGCATGGCAAGCTGGAGGTGGAACAGCCACATACTACTGTCCTATTGAAACTGGGAGGAAATAGGGTACCAAAAAGGAAGGACCCATATTTAAATCAATCAGTATGGGTTTTTCCACCCATGCACAATTGCAAGACTAGTCAGATCTAGGGAACAACAATGTGATTTATTTAATAAACAAGGAGAAACAGAGTCACTGAGGCCACAGTGATCAGTAATCTGACTCCCGTTACTTGGGCCAAACCCATAACCAGGCCCTTCCTTTCTCTAGTTTCTCGGATTTTTTATCTTTTTCTTGGAATCTCCACCTGAAACAAGGGTAGTGACACAATAGAAAAGTGTATTGGGTACCCCACTGTCCTGGTGGGCAGGGTCTTAGAGAAAGATCCACAAGAAGAAGCAAGAAGCACAAAAGGATGCACAAAAAAACAAACAAACAAGGAACCAGAGGTAGGGGGGAGACAAGAATGGTGGACTAATAGAACATGGCCTGGCCTGGGGAAACCCCCTGGAAGAGTGCACTGGTAGTGGTGAGGAGCCATGGTGGGAGAGTGGCTGGCAGAGAAGTAGCTGGTGTGTGGAGTTGGATGCCAGAATGACAGGCTGGGGGTGACCGGGGCTGCTGAGGGTAGGCCGGGTGAATTTGACCAAACATCACCAAAGACAGGACTGGGAAAGGTAGTGCCTGGAGCCGCAGCAAGGAGGCTGAGTTTGCATCAGTTGAAAAAGTTTGAAGAATCTTGGAGAAGCACAGCTTGGGATACTGAAGAGAGAAGCAAATAGAAGATGGTGGAGAAGGACTTGACTTTGCAGATTGCCTGCCTCAGAAAAGAGGCACCATCTTGGACATGTGTTTGGAACTTTCGGACTAAACAGTACTTGGGGTAAAATAACTGGTCACTTGTGGTATTAAGGAGCTTTTGTTTTCCTGGTTGATTTTTCTTGTAAATAAAACCCTGTTGTTTAAATTGCATTTGACTGGCAAATGCTACACATGGGTGATGTGAATCTGGTAAGACAGCTAGGCAGTAGAAGCTGCACTTTAAAAATACCTCTTTTTTCCTTTGGCTTGTTGGTTGGAGGTTTCTGCCCCATTTTGGCCCGACTTCAAACCCACACTGATTATTGCCTCCTTCCCTAAAGGTGTGTTCTTATCTGGGCTGTTTGTCTGGTGCCCCTTCCCAGGGGGTACTAACTATAGCAGACCCTGGCTCACAGCCTGCTCCCCATTACACAGTGACTCCCCATGTCTGTCAATGGTGTCCTCCTCTCCTGGCAGGGGATTCCTGTGTTTCAGGACTGTCTCACTTATATGGACTTATTCTTCGTGTAACAGATATGGCCCAGCACTATCACGTGCTGAGGGCTGTGTTAGGGTCTGGGCGGCAGGTAGCTGTGTTCAGGGAACTCATATTCTAGCTAATGTTCCAAAGGGGTCCACAACAGGGAGTTGGAGGATTCCCAATGATTGTAGTAAGTGCTCAGAGGCCATGCAGGTGTGGGTACAAAGTGGTCGAAGTGGTCTGAGAGGCAGAACCTGAGACCTGAGAATCAGTCATGCCCAGCAGCTTTGAGGAAGAAGGTTCTAGTGTCCTAGTGTTGCACGAATAGGAGTTAGTACTAAGACGCTGAGTCAGGAAAAGCCCTGGCTGCTTGAATAATAGAAAGGAAGATAAAGAGATGGAGCGTAAGAGATGAGCATGGGCATGAAAATTAATAGCCATCTTATAGGGACTCTTAAGAATTTTAATTTTATTTGTTTTGCAGTAAGAATCAAAGCAGGTGTTTTAAGAGTTAAATCTGATATAAGACAGCAATTTTGTTCATAGTCGGAACAGACAGTATAGATATCTGTTCAGTTTTCATAATCTAGGGACACAACTCTGCATTTGTGTTCCATAAAAGTTGTCCCATGATTCACAAGTGCTACAGTGGTGGGAGAACTATGGGGTCTGCAACCATGTAAGAAGAGATAGATAGACAGATAGATAGATAGATAGATAGATAGATAGATAGATAGATAGATAGATAGATAGATAGATAGATAGATAGATAGATAGATAGATAGATGGATAGATAGATACAATAGATAGATCTATATATAGAATATGTATAAAATCCATAAACGATTGTTTGAAATTATTTCATTCAAAGTCTAAAATTAGATTAGATAGCATCCTGGAAGACTCAGCTCTATGGAAAATACACAAGTTGTTTCTTTTTAGCCCATGAATTTCTGTCTTCTCATAGTCAGTTCCATTTCTTATAGAGCAGTTGCTCCTTATGCTTAATAACTATGAATCTGAACAGTCTCTTGAGGAGGCCTTGGAGGACTCCAGAGTGGCCTTCTTTACCTGTAGTGGAGTACCTAGGGGCTATGCAATATGGCAGACTTGTCATCTCACTGGCTGCTCTCTGTAGCTGACAGCAGCTTCTGACATCAGTTGATGACCTTGGGTCCTGGCCCAACATGGGCTCTTCTTTCCTTTTTCCTCTGCTAGCAAGTTTGGAAACTGTTGAGCTGACTGAGGCTTCACTGTGAAATGCCATGCAATAGGCATGTTCTTATTCCCAGGTTTCCAGGAATTCTATTTTTCTTTAAGATTATATTTAACAGTCTCATGTTTGTTACTGTAGGGCACATACATAAACTCTATGTGTGAGGTTGCATTGAGGCTTTAGGTTGAATGGGGAGCTGGAAAATGGAAAAAGTCTGGAGTGTACCGCCCGGCTTTGTTTCATGGACTCATCATGGCAGTATGGACACTTTAGTTATGGAACCGCTTTCCAGCTGGGTATGGTGGCACACACCTTTAATCCCAGGCTTGGGAGACTAGGAATCACTTGATACATGGGTTTGAGACTATCCCAGGCAAATAGCAGGACCTAGTCCCAAAAAATAGCCAGGCATGGTGGCACGGACCGGTAATCCCAGCCTTGGGAGGCTGAGGCTAGGGATCACTTAAGTCCAGGGGTTTGGAACTACCCTGGGCAACATAGTGAGACCTAGTCTCTAAAAAAAAAGAAGAAAGAAAGAAAAAGAAAATGCTTTCCATATGATTATCTTTTGCTCTGTTGATGATGGTAAGAGGAAACGATGGTAAGAAAAAACTCAGGAGGTAAACATTTCCAACATGTTTAGGGCATAGAAAAGAGACAAGAGCAATGCACATGCTTTTAACACCGTGTTTCTCTGCCTTGGCACTGTTGACCTTTGAAGTGATATCATTCATTGCTTGGGGCTTGCCTGGAAGCTGAGACTGTCCTTTGTCTTGCAGGTTCCTTGCAGGTTCTTGCAACATCCTTGGCCTGACTCATTGTATGCTAGGAACATTTACTTCAGCTGTGACTATGTAAATGATCCCCTGATGTTGCCATGAGCAGGCAGGCTCCTACCCTGTGGAGAACACTAGCCTACTTTCTTTCTCCTTCTTTGCTGGGCTGTTGCTTATGTTGGTGAATACCTGAGACCTTTTCAGCACCTTCCATCAACCCCTTCTCTTAGATGCAGAAAATCGGGACCTATGAAGTATATGTGAAGAAGAACCCACTGTTACTTCAACTTCTTACTTAGGTTATTTTACGCATCTAAGCACCCGAGTTTGCTGTGATTATTAGGTGGGAGGACATAGGAACAATTGATTGTCAAGATGCTGAGTGTTATCTGTGGTAAACAGAAGGTGAGTAGAAAGATACCATCAATAGAATGAAGCAAGGGAGCCTTTTTATCTTATTACAGAGATAACATTTGATCATATAATTTCTCAAGGTGAGCAGAGCAAAATTTTATGTTTGTGGACTTCATTCTTTCCGATGAAGGAAAGAGAAAACAACTTGAAAGGTGGAATTTGAAAGATTTAAAACGTTGATAAAACTGCCCTTGTATCTGTGAATATGTTTAGAAATTGATGGCATTCAAATGATAACTTTTAATGTGCTTCTTGAGGATATTTTTGAATGTAACATGGATCATATCTGATTCTGGAAAATGTGATATAGGCATTTAGTAGATGGGTGACCTAGGACTTTGGTTCTTCAATTTAGGGGGAAAAAGTTATTTATTAGGTATGCATAAACCTTCAATTTGGATCTTTAAAGACATGCAGTTGCGGTCATATATATGATGTCCCTTTATAATTCATGAATATGTAATAGATAGAAAGAAACATACCTTTTTCTTTATCTCAGAAGATAGGATTCAAGGATTTAGTGTCTCATTGTTTGAAGTGACATCAAAACTGGTCTGTCTAGAATAGACTCATTTAGACCAAACTTCAGTTTTACAACTAATATTTTAATTAACTTGAGTATTGTAATAGGTGTATAGACTTAACTGATAAACAGTGCTGATGAGCAATTTAAATTGTTGCTGATTTTACCCTAGATAGTGAAGCCTTATTTTCTTTCCTCATGTCTGATAATTCTCAGTGTTTCTTCATTCTTTTTCCTTCATAGCTCTATTTACTTGTCTTTCTTGCTTCTTTTTATGTCTATATATTCAAGAATTATTAATTCCATGTCATTTATTTCCATAACTTTTTCCAGAACATCTTACCTCCTCCATTGATCTTTTCAATTCCTGCAGTTTATTTCCTTACTTAAAATTTCAATTTTCACTTTCTGCATGATGGTTATGTTTCTCATAGCCTTCTTTTCCTGTGCTGCTCTTCTTGTTTATCTCAGATTTGTTTTTACTGAGGGGTGTGTGTGTTCGTTCAAGTTCTTTCACTTTCTTACTCATGACAATTTTGAATTCTTCATCTGACGGGAAAACTTCTTCTTTGTCAGTGTTGCTGGGTTCTGGAAATTGATTTTCTCTCTGCCTTGTTTTCCCTGAAGGCGTCCTAGGTCATTTGTATTTTTCCTTCTCCCACTGTTTGCTCTGGGTTTGTTCTGCTGTAGATGGGGTTTTTATTGTCCATAAGTCTTTCTCCCCTACTGTTTTGAAAGTTTACTTGATGGTGGGCACATTTCTGGAATTGCATAGGATCTGGGGTGGTATTTGAGTCTCCCCAAAGCACTGCTGAAGTCCAGTTCATTTGGGACCAGGCTTCAGTTACACCATCAGTCCTTAGAGAAATGTATCGCTAACATTGAGGATAATCCCAAGTGCTATACAGGATATTCCTTAAAACCAGTTGAACATGGCAATGTGTTCAACTTTGTTAGCAGCCAGGTCAGCTCTTGTCATCATCGCAGCCCTAGGAACCACAGGGAAAGTTCCTACTGAGTAACCCAAGGTGAGTGGAAAAGAAAGGATCCCCAGAAGCACCCTGGGAAGTTACCATACGGTGATCTTAAATATTAAGTGATACAATAAAAAAACCTCACATGCAGCTGAGGAACCATTTGGACACCAGATATAATCAGACTCTGACCTTCATACTTTTTATTGACAGCACTTTCAGTTTCACTTTCTGGCCCCAGGAAGACCCAATGACAAAGAGGCAAAGAGAATTTTCAGCTCAGCTGGTGTGTTTAGTCTTCTGTTCCTCTTTTCAGCTGCACACTTGACATTTAGTGGTGGGCTTTGTGTGATAGACACACCTGCTTCTCTTAAAATCAAGTCATAAAGGTACAAAAGCCACCAACTAACAAGCCATAGGGGAAAAAAAGGCCTTTTAAAATGCAGCTTCCGCTGCTCAACTTTCTTACCAGCTCCATCTCACCCAATCGTAGCAGTTGCCACTCAAATGCAGTTCAACAACAGGGTTTTATTAACAAGGGAAATTAACCAGGAAAATAAAAAGTCCTTAAATCACAAGTGGCAGTTACCTTACCCCAGTCACCATTTTCGGTCCCAAAAGTCCCAAAGATACATGTCCAAGATGGTGCCCTTTTACCCCTCCAAAACTGAGGCAGACGCTCTGCAAATTCCAGTCTTTCTCTGGGGTCTTCTCTTTGCTTCTTCTCTCTCCAGCGTTCCAAGGACAAGAAGCTGTGGCTTCTCCAAGGCTCTTCAAACTTCCTCCACAATTGCTGATGCATAAATATGTTTGCCAAATCCCTGGTCATCTCCAGGTACCAGCTCACTTTGTGGCCTTGCTGCGATGCCACACTCTCTGCACCGGCTACTCTTCTGCCGGTCACCAATGGCTCCTTGCCACCTCCAACTCACTCTTCCAGGGGGCTTCCCTGGACCAGGCCACATGTGCCTATTCTCTCCGTCTGCCATTCTTGTCTCCTTCCTTTTTACCTCTCTCCTCCCTCCTCCCTTTTTATACGCCATCTCTTCCCACTGCCCATTTTCTCTCGTGGTTCTTTCAGACTCCATCCATCAGAGTATTTTGGTGCCAAAACAGTTTTTAACTGTGTCACTACCCTGTATCACTTGCACTGTGAACACCTGAAACTCACACGGTGTTATAAGGCAATGGTGCTTAAAAAGAGTGTAAAATAAAAAAACATCAACAAAATAGTTCTAAAAAATGTAACTCTAATAATACAGGGCAACCCGGGAGGGGCAACTGTGCATGCTCAGGTCCCCAATGCCCTGTGGCCCTGGGGAGAGCGACAACTTGGCTGCAGCTCCTGGGGGACTCACTGTGCCCCTGCTCCCCAGACATCACAGTACTCGGAAGCCCCAAGTACCGTGGACTCTCAAATATCATGGGTTTTTCCCTGTGTGGATTCACTCATGCAGATTTTCTTATAAACCTACATTATCGCTAAATAGCACACAGTAATAAAAGCATATTTGTCACTTAAGATTTTTACATTTTCTTTTTTTCTAACTCAATTGTAAGATTACAGAAGATACAAGATACATATAAGAGACAAAACATTCATCGTCTAGGTTCTCGCTGGGTATTCTGGTTAGTCACAGACTGTTAGTTATAAACTGGGGGGCATGTGAGGCTTATATGCCATTTTTCCACTGTGCTGGGAGCAGTTCCCCAACCTTCAAGTTGTTCAAGCACAACTGTCATTCAGAACTTTTTTGAACTTTTTTTTTCCACCATGACCCAACATTTGTGGGTGACACTGGCCACTGCTCTGTCCACTCAGTCTCCTTTAATCGTTTTGCCTTCTTGTTTTCCTCATTCTTCTTATTTTAATCTCTTGTCAAAGCCCAGACCTGCCAATCAGTTTCTCTCTAACATATCCTGTCAGTCAACTTTTCTTTCCTTCGTCTAGATGAAATCTAATTTGTGTCTGAATGCAGATCTTGTAAAACATGTTTTATAAAGACAGTGTGTCCCCCCCACAACCTCCCCCACCTGAACCTTTTATAAAGCAGATGCTGGAAAAGTCAATTATCTAGATATACTTAGCTCTCTATTTACAGCCTGAACCAATATACTCTATCATAATTGTTTTTGAGAAAATGATGCATCAGTAACTTGGTGAAATATTATTTTCCATCCTGTCAGTTCAATCTTCTGATGAAGGTGTGGGTTTGTTTTTCCTGAACTGTTATCTGCAGGTCTAATGATGAGTGAATCCTGTATCTTTGCTCCCACCTTATTTATGGAAGAATATGTATGCCATCTCTGCCAGTAACACCTCAGGCAATTTTTCTTCACTTTAAACCCTCACCAAGGTTACTGAAGGAATTTATATGCTTTCCATATCTCAGGAAAAAGGCAGAGGGAAGTTTTACCAGCACCGGCTTTAATATCATTGTGGTAGGTGTCTTTATACTTGACTCTGAAGGTATTTTCTCTCTCACGTACTATCAGGAAATGTGTCATGAGTTCAGGAGCCTGACCTCTGCCTGCTCCAGCTTTTTATTACCATGCCAGCTGTTTCTAGAGTTACCTAAACATTTCCTAAGTACAGACTCCTAGATGATACAAGAAAATTGGCAATTGAGAAACTATTTTGGATTAATCTTTCTGGTCACATTGAAAGAGCCAAAGACTGGAGACAGAAAATGGGATCTCTTCTTATATTTGTCACTAAAATCCCAGGTCACCATGGATAAGACATTCAGATTCTGGGAGCCAGAGGTTTTGTAAAGGTGTGAAATTCAGGTTCCCAAGGCTTCCAAAAGTATCACCTTGGAGAGAATTGGCTCTTTTGTTCAGTAGACTTCAAGTGACCTTCAAACACAGTAGCCACATCCCTGCTCTGTCAGATTGCTCCAGTTCTTTAAGTCTTACCAAAAATGAACTTTATACCTTAGGGAATTCAGTATGTAAATATTAAATTAAAATTTCCCTCCTTTGCTCTCAGGCTCTGCTTGAAGTGCAAGCTTTGTTCCACCTAGCACTTTCGCAGATAAATTCAATGTACAGTCAGGGATTTTACATTTTCTGTTCTCAGTCTACTGCTAATCTTCTAGATGGGGTTTCCAGACAATGGGTCCTGGTCTTCTTGTGATCTTTTCTGGGCATCAGAGGACAGGGATGATGCTTCAGAGTTTAACTCTTTATGTTTTCCTTCTTGGACTTAAACTCCCTAGATAAGTACCATTCATGGCTGGTCTTATTTGACAAGCAAAGGGATTCACCTCTTCGTAATTTAATTAGGGAAGATGTTTATCAGGAAATAGCTTCAGACACTTTTTCCCTCCTCACATATCCACTAGGAAAATTTTGAAGAATGATGTAACTGTGCCCTGACCTTTTAAAGTTGAGGACTTTTTTCCAAAATGTTTAAATATTTGAAAGAAAATATAATTTCTGGCACACTGTAATTGTTTTCTCACCCAAATGTTTCCAACAAAATCTGACTGCCTTAGAAATTTTGTATTTTCATCTAGTTAGTAGATAAGGAATTCTCTTTAACACCATTCCCTTTATCCCTGCACTTGCATTTCCATTTTGGTTCCTTTAGAGAGTTCAATCCCATTTGAAATACATTTTATGCTTGTGACTCTTTTATTGATCACTTTACCATATGTCTCTATAACAAAAGTATTTATATATATTGAAAGTAAAGGTTGATTTCCCTGAATTTGACCTAATGATGATAGTCTTTGTAATTGATATTTGAAACTAAAAAAGCCTTCATCCTTAATAATGATTACATCTCAATTAGTCAAGCCTTCATCCTTGATAATAATTATTTCTCAATTAGTTAAAATAAATATTTAATAATTTTCATGAGTGATTTTTAAACATAAAAGATAAAATTTTCAGATTTATGGACTGTAAATATTTTCTCGTATTCAGTAGTTTGCCTTCTTATTATAGTTGATAGCTTCCTTCACTGTGTAGAAGCTTTTTAGTTTAACATAGTTTTAATTGTTTATGTTTCCTTTTAGCTTCCTTGCTTTTGAAGAAAAATCCATAAAAACATCACTGATGCCCATATCTTGGAGTGCTTTTCCTGTGACTTCAGGTCTTACATTTAAATTTATTATTCATTGTGTTAATTTTTATGTATCATATGAGATAATTGCCTAATTTCATTATTTTGCATGTGTCTGTCCAGTTTTCCCACCACCATTTATTGAGGAGATTTTTCTTTCTTTAATGAGTTCTCTTGACTCCTATGTCATAGATTAACTGTTCATCTAAATACAGATTTATTTTCGGATTTTCAGTTCTATCCCATTGTCCTGTATGTCTGTTTTTGTTCCAATGCCATTGATTATTACAGCTTTGAAGTATAGTTTGAGGTCTGGAAATGTGATACCTCTATTCTTCTTCCTTTTAGTCAGGACTGTTTTTGACTATGCAGGGTCTTGTGGTTCCTAGAAATTTCAGCAATATTGGTTCTCTTTCTTTCTTTCAAGAATGTTGTTGAAATTTTCATATACATTGAATCTACAGGTTACTTTGACTAAGATCTCTAGTTTATCCTTTCAATCCTTGAGCTAGAAATAACTCCCCCCCCCTTTTTTAAATTTTTTTCTTTCTTTTAATGTACAGGTCTTATTGTACAATGATTTTTATTGTACAGGTCTGGTAAAATTAAGGTTAATGATAAATATTGTCAACATTAAACATTATGTATAGCCCTGGAAGAAAATAACTCACATGAGGGACACCCTTGGCTGGGGAAGTGTATGTACACATAGTGTTGTGAAAATCATTCAGCTCTACTAAAAAATCAGAGAATGAAAAAAGAAATCAGAGAAAAATGTATGGATTTTAGGCTTTTTCTCAAGCTTTTTGTATCAGTTGAAAAAGATGTTCTTCTTCCATATCCTTAAAGCTACTCTTCCAGTTCAGATTCACTTCCCATTTCACAGTTTCCCTAATATTTTAAAAATTATTATTTTTAGCTTAAATTTATACTTGATTTTCATGGCTACTCTACAGTATATACTAAGTTACATAGGTGTTTGTCATAAGACCTGTTACCACAACTAATGGAGAATCTTGATGTTTATTGTCTATATTCATCTTAAAATGACTTTCAAGGATTTTAAGTGAAGTTTTTCGAATTACTAAATGAAGGATTTGGGCTCAGGTATTTCTGACTTCTGAATTAAAGGGTCTTGCTAGGTGCCAGTATCTCTATATGTAAAGCTAAAATTGGGCAATATGCCTTTTCCAAACCATGGGGCTCTATAATTTTAATCAGACTCTTGGAGAAAATTATAATTTGAGGGCTTCATATTCTTGATTTAAATATAATGGACCAAGTTCACATCTTTCAAAGATAAACCTTACTCACATGTAAATACATACATATGTGTATAGGAATGTAGATTTGTTTGTAAGATCTTCTTTTGTGTGTAATATTTTGAAGCTCAATCATTACTTTAGAAGATGTGAGTGTACAGAACTCCCCCATGCTCCAATATGGCATTTATAGTAGCATTCCTTAAAACTATAGGAAACATTTTTATTATTACTTCTGGTAATTGACATTACAAATATTAGATATATTTCCCAAGTACTCAGACAAAGAAATACTCTCATTAAGTGAAATTTCTATTGATTGGATCACTAGATTTTCCTTAAAGGCCAAGTTTAAGTGTTCTAATTAAAATATATATCTCAAGAAATCATAATTAAATGCATTTTCATTTTGTTTTGAGTTTGTGTAAAATACAATCATGAACCATTGAGTGTGCTTTGGTGAAGGAAGGCAATGTATCCTGGTTACCAAAATGCTTATCTTCTATTTGTTTTTGTTTGTTTGTTTTTTGTGTTTTTTTTTTTATCTTCTATTTGAAAGTGGGTGAGTAAGCAAAGCCAAATTTAAGCTGGAATAACTTCTGTAGTCAATGAAAAAGTAAATACAAACCCTGTTTCTGAGGAAAATATGTTTAGTGATGACTCAGGCGAATGTAGGAGTCCGATAAGAGGGTTCCTTCGGATTTTTAATTGAAACGTGACTACAACCAGAACTTAACAGAAATCACTTCCGATTTCCAGATAAATCCACAAATCCAGCATCACTGAAAGTTGATAAGACAGATTTCCAGAAAAGAGATTTTTTTAAAAAGTGCCTCCTGGTCTGCCTATTCTAAAATAGGACAACTCCATTCCACCTGAGTTTATCTGACAACTGAATTTTTTATGGCTATCAGTGGCGGGAGAGAGAGATTATTTCCACTCTTTAGACACTTAAAGCCCCTTTGCTGCATGGAGCTATCTAAATGCAAAATAATAAGATAATATCAGTAACTAGTCAAAAGACCTTCCTCTTAGTTATTAGAGCAGAACTCACTCCTCTAAGGTGGTTTCCCAGTGGGCTGAAAAGTATCTCTTCCCGAGCGAGTTGGGAACATAACACTTTTCTTGCCCTTGTCTGTGGATCCCTGAACACATGTCACGTTGTGCAGTGTGACATGCTGACCAGAGGCAAAGGAATGGGTCTCCTGCTTCCCTAGAACCAGGCTTCTTGTCCTTTATGTAAATCCCAACAAAACCTCTACATGGTATGCAGTCATCTGCTTGCTTCAATTAGAAGCAACTTTAGCAATTGTTAGTAATAATAAATGAACATATGTTATTTCAATAAAGCTCTGGAATTAATGAAATACTACTTATGCCAAGGTGCATAAATCTTCCTAAAATTACAGTTATTGTAAAAAGGACATTTAATACACTGATACATTGTATTATGATATATTATTTAGAATTAAACAATTTCCCTCACTAGCCCCTCTACCCCCACACAAAGTGTGGGTATAAATAAAACTACATGTTTATGGACTTAGACATATTAAAAAAGTAATCCACAAACTGAAGGAATACACGCTAACTTTTAGAGAGTAATTAACTTTGGAGAGAGAAAATATGAGCTAGGGTAAGAAAAGGTTACTAGGCTTCAGTTTGTGACATTTTCCCTCCAGCTATTTTTAAGAACAGCCTTTGATAAAACTACATGACACTTTTGCCCAGTTGTTAAGGTTTGTTTAAGCTGAATGACAAATATATGACTGTCCTATTTTTCTTTAAGACACTTTAAAAAGAACTAAAAGAAAAATGGTCTTCCAGAGGCTGATGCTATATAATAATTACATGCAATTCAGTACATATGTACAATCATACAGTAATTACAGGGGTCTGGCATAACTCATGCTCATGTGGAAAACAGACTACTTTAGCGTTATGCCTTCAATCATCAATGTGTCCCTAGGAATACCACCTTGCTTATTTTATGGATTTAATTATCATGTTCCCACTATTTTTTAACATTTTTAAAATTAAATTTTTTTTTTTTGAGACTAGGTCTCACTATGTTGCCTGGGGAACCGCAGATTCATGTTGCCTGGAGTACCATGGATTCAAGTGATCCCCATTCTCAGCCTCCCAGGTAGCTGGAATTACAGGCGTGTGCCACCACACCCAGCTATTTTTTGAGACTAGGTCTCACTATGTTGCCCCGGGTGGGATTCAAGCAATTCCTAGTCTTGGCCTCTCTTCTTAGGCTGGGATTAAAGGCACATGCCACCGTGCCTGGCCCAAACACCTCCCACTATTTCTTTTTTTAAATTGTGCTTTGCTCTTATGCCAGTGTCACCATTCCAAATACCTTAGGTTGACAGTACATTTTGATACATCTTGCCCTACACCCATCACTTTTCTTTTCAAAAATATCCTACTGTTCATGCACATTTACTTTGTCAGTTGAATCTTATAAACAGTGTGCCTGCTTTCTTACCAGAATGCATATATCACAATATAACTTTTGATTAGAGATCTCATTGAGTTTTCTGATTACAATTTTAGGACATTTATTTTCTTATAAAGATGTATGAATGTCATCTTTCAGTAAACTGGGTTGGGTATCTCAGAAATATATTGAATAAGGTCTGGAGAATTTAGCTTATTGAAGTATTTTGTATAGTGAGCTCATTTTATCTTTTGCTACTTCTTTACATTTAGGATGAACCTTTCATATTTTGGACATGTCTACAGTGCTGAACTTCTCTTCATGGAGATTAACCTGGTTTTCTTCACAGATATGGGATGGGCTCCTGTTGTATTGTCTCCCAAAATATCCATGGCTTCCTCCTACCATTTACATTTTTTCCCTTAATTAAATTTTTTTCTTATATCATTGCAATCCCCATAGTTCTGCCACATTCTCACCCATGAACTGTCACCATATTCTGTGGGGTGCCAAAAGTAGATAAGTGATATGCCTTAGATAGAGGAACACCTTGATCTATTCTCACCCATCTCTAGCACACTAGAGATGGTTACTGGCAAGTCTTCTCTCTGTCACAGAAACCCCCTAACCTCATAGAAATGTCCAACCTAAGAGCCATGTCCCTGAAAGGTAAAGGTGTTTACCCCCATAGGTGTTTTTCCTGTTAGGTAATGAATCCCCCATCTTCCAACCCCATGGACTACATGGCACTTGATCCTGGGAATTTTTTCCCTCCCTTACTGCTGTGTTGTACTCATTCCTTTACCAGGGTATAAAAGGGAACCCAAAACTTAAAATAAATCATTCAGAACATACCCACCAAATCCTGATCTGTGACTTGAGTTTGCCTCTGTTTTAGATTGTTATCAATCTCGTTCATCTGTTCTTTTCTCACCCACGGCTTCCAATAATATTCCCTTGGTTTTTTGGTCTTGTTTTGTTTTGTTTTTAATGTGGGTCATTCTACTGGAGTGAAGAGGCTATCTCGTGATTTTGATTTGCATTTCTCTGATCCCTAGTGATACTGAACATTTTTTCATATGCTCATTGTCCATTTGCATTTCTTTAGAGAAGTATCTTTTTATTTCTCTCTTTTCAATTTACAGAAGCTTTTTAGGTTTTAGTCCTAGCTTCATAATATTCTCTTTTGTTTTCCTTACTTCTGGAGAAGAAACTTCAAAGATGTTTGCATTCTTTTTATTGCTCTCTGTTGAGTTTTCTGCTTATAGATTTGGGTAGTAAAGTACAACAAGGTAAATATTGACTAGCTTATGTATTCAGTTATTTGAAATCATTTTATGCAATTAGTTTCAGTGCTAATGACATTTGCTGACTTATGAGAATTGCCTAAGAGACTTCAGAATTGACTCTTCTAAGGTAGAGGAGGACTAGCTGTTTCTGCATTCTTCAGGTTGCATTACAGGTTATTCATTGCATTTGTATGAGTCTGCTTAAATAGATATATGCAGAATATATTATTATTTTATTCTTAGTTCTTCTCATTGGGCATATTTACAGGGGATTGTGAGATAGCAGCTATGAATTTGGATTTTAGTAAGAAGGGTCTCAGCTCATATCTTAGCCTGCTGTCTTCTAAGGGCTAAGTAATAAGCAAGTTATTTAATGATTCCCAGGCTTCTCTCCCTGACCTGTAAGATGCAGTTAGTAGTAATACCTACCTCATGTGGCTATGAAACTCATTGATAAAAATGAATACAACATACTTAGTATGATTGTTTACTATTCATTAATTGCTATGACATTTTATTGGTATTATTATTACAGCAGAGTTAGTAAGAAGAAGAGAGATTGAAAGAAGGAAAGGTTGAAAAGACAACTGAGATGGATAAATATTTAATAAAATAATTCATGTTGCTTTGTCAAGTAAAGGGGAATGATAAAAGGTATTTTGAAATTGAACAGATATATAACTTTTTTTGATGAAGAATGAGAGGTGAACATCATTGAAAGCAGAAGAAACAGGAAAAGTCCAAATATAAGGGTGGTCATGCAAGGTAGTTGTGTCTGTGATGGAATTGGGAAAGTATGTTCTTGTTTTCATCTGAACGTCTTTCCTCACTTTCCTCCCACCTTCCTTCCCTCCTTCTTTCCTTTTTCACTTCCTCCTTCCCTTCCACTAAACTCTCAATCTATATAGTAGCACATTTTGAGTGTTTATGGCACTAGTGCTTTAGCTATTTCATGCCTCTGCAACCTCATAATATCCTTAGAAAACAATATTTTAGGATCGGCCAATATCAGGAATAATCTCTCTTTGTACCAGGCCTAACCACTCATTCTGAAATAAGCAGTGCAATACCAACTCCAGAATACCAGATCTTAGGGGGATTATTCAAGGTTAGCCTGCCATCTCCTATTAAATGTTACCTACTAGTTTGAGCTCTGTGTTTGTAACAGGTTTTATTTTTCTGATGTTTAAGATAGATGAAAATCCCCCAAAATTTGATTTATCAAGATGGAAGATTTTCCTGGAAATTAGATACCCTGATTCTAAAAGTGGGTGTGTTCTCACTTAGTTTTTTGATTCTCTTCAAGCCATTATTCTTTATTTTAAACATGTTCTTATTTGAGTTAAGTGAGTTAAGTGGGCCACTCTATTTTTCAGAAACCATATGAAATAAATATGGTTCAACTTGAAGATAAATTTCCCATAGGAAATTTGCAAAATTACAGGTGCTTTTCTGTTTTAATAACGTAGGATTTATCTTACTGAGAAAATTGTGCCTAGCACTTAGAGGTGACTTGTTTAAGAAACATGCTTAATTTTTGCAAAATATAATTTTCTCATCTTTCCCGGGAGAGGAGGAATGAAGGGCTATGTAGAAGCACAGGCTTCAGCCCCTTAAGAGGGTTTGGTGAGTGTCCCGGAAACAGTCTATTGTCACCTGCATGGACCAGGGATTAGTGTGATTTATTCCCATTTTTCCATCTTACTGTATCTCCTTATTTTAAGAGAAAAGCAAAAATTTAAGTCAATTCTTCCCTGATTTGTCATTCGATTTAAAACTCTCAGACTTCTTGTGCATTCCACTCTAGTAGTGCCTGCTCTCTATGAGAGCAAGGTAGCCTCACTTCCTAAGTTGGCACACATACACCAGGCAGGAAGCTCTTTTCTCAGCTACCTGATCAGCAATGAGGGGTCTTGGGTCCTGCCCATGCTACTACTGAACACCTGAAGTTGTAAATGTCTTGTGACTGTTCATTTGCATACTGCTCTCTGACAGCCATGACCCTTCTCTTAAACTCTCCCCAGACTGTCAGAAGTTAGTTTTAATTGATTGACTAATTATTAATTAATTAATTGATTGATTTTTATTTAATGAGCCTGGAGTTAGTTTTACTTGAATGCATGACCCACAGATAGGTCATGTATCCAAAAAACCAACTTGTTTGCATTAAAAAAAAAAGCCATCCTGCAAAATGCAATTGAAGGGAGGAGGACAGAAGATGTTCTATGGAGCAAAGTGAAACAACCACAGAAGGACAAATATTGCTGGATTCTGTTCTGTGAGATGCTAAAATAGTCAGAGACTGTAATGGAGCTTGCAGAGGAAGCAGGAGTTGGTAATGCAGGGGGCATAGAGCTTCAGTACACAAAATGAATAATTCCTACAGATCTGATACACAATGCTGTACACACTTGTCCACACTGTGTGCACACTTAAAAAAGTGAAAAGGGTAGGTCTCGTGTTCAATGTTCTCACTACAGTAAAATAAAGTAAGTAAACTAAAATGTAAACTAAATAAAGTAAACTAAAATGATGGAGCTGTCAGGGGTAAGAAAAGAGTCCTAGACAGTTCTCCCTGTGGGGAAATAACTAGCTGAGAGGCTTCTGTGCCCTGGGCATAAGGAGGTTTCCCACAGGAGATTCCCTGTTCCCCCTCTCCCAATACTATCTCCTGCTGGGGTTCTCCATTTGCCAAAATCTCCAGAAGCAGAGCACCAGGGAATGCACTCATGGACCTGGCAAGTCTTCCCTTCGAGCAGGTGGAAAAGGCTGGGAGGAGACAGCAAAGGGCAGGCAAGGACAGCTATACAGGGAGGACCTCAGCAATAGAGTCTCGCCTGGTTGTTCTTGGTATTGTTCACTCCCGGGCAGCTCACCTCAGGCAAGGGCTTGCAGACAGAGTGGAACAAAGGCCAGAATGACTGGTAGGTACAGTCTTCTCCACAGAGCTTCTTTCAGATGGCTGGCACAGCTCAACTGCATCTGGATCGACTTGTCAGGTGAAGGGCACACCTGAATCTGAGGGACCACAGGAAATGAACCCAGGAGCCCATGAACCCAGTCACCCTCCTTGAGGAGAGAATAGCTGGCTTCAGGGCTGGGTGCCGAGTCTTTGTCCAAGGGAAGCCTCTCCTTGGGTCCCAGGTCTTTGCCTGTGAACATGAACCTGTGCTGATGAGAGAGAACAGGAGGATGAAACCTCCAAGAACCCTGGGTCTGGGGCTCTGATACACCTGCTGTGAAGTCAGCTGATCCACAAAAAGTCTCCTCACCCTCAGCCTCACGTTCTTTCTGAGCGTCTGAGCAGCTGTTTGCTCCTGGATGCCAAGGGTGATTGGAACCCCCCGTGTCCTCCAAGATGGTTGCTTCCACAAAGCTGCTTCGGACATGGCAGTGATTCAGGCTGAAGTGGCTTGGAATTGCCATGTTTTTCTTCACAGTGATTCTCTTATTTATGTTTTCTGGATCCTGACCATGGCATTAGCTGTCACTGTGTCATCTTTGTTTTGCAGACTTTGTCCTCAGAAAGCTGCTCCTGCACTTTGCTGTTGTTTCTCCAGAGGGTTCAGTGGTGTGGGCACACAGCAGTCCCCTGCCCACCCAAGGATTTGGGGGTGGCCTCCCATATGGGGGGGAGGGGAACAACTGCCCCTTTGCATCTGAACACAGAAAAATGCGGCCACTATATTTATCTAACTATGTAAACACAGAGCATGCTTTGTGAGTAATACCTTCTAGAAACCAAATGCTGAGGTGTAACTAAAATCTGTAACATGTCCAAGCCAGAAAGTTTATTCATTTATTTCTACTATTGTTAATTTAACAACTTTATTATTGGGATTATAGGTAATATTGTATTACTAAATTTATATCATAAAAGAAAGACTAAAGAGATATTGTCCTTCACCAATAGTCTTTATAAACTTGGGCCTGTCATTGAAAGGAAAGTTAGCAGGTATTTTTCCTCACGCATAAAATATGTCTTAGCCGGCCATGGTGGCTCATGCCTGTAAGCTTCAGCCTATGATGCGACTGGGGCTAGGAATAGCGGTTTGAGTCCTGCTCGGCGCAACACAGTGAGACCTAGTCCTAAAAAATAGCTGGGCATAGTGGCACGCACCTGTAATCCCATCTACCTGGGAAGCTGAGACTGGGGATTGCTTGAGTCCATGGTACCCTGGGCAATGTGAGGCTGTGAGTCCACAGGCAAAAATAGCGAGACCTAGTCTCAAAAAAAAAAAAATCTATCTTAGCATTGTGCTAACCCAGCCAAACGGGCTAAGAAATAATTGCTGTGATGCCCTGCTACCCTTGTTTTCTAGCGTAGAAACCTCTGGGCATCCTCCAGAGAATTGTCACTTCATGAGTCTGTGTCTTACGCACCCCTTCCCCTCCCTCTCCTTCCCCTGCCCCAGGAACTGATATAAAGTGCTCAAGTCCTCATAGCAGGCAATCATAAATGACTAGATTCTTCTGTGAATACTAGCAGAGTTTCATGTTGCTGGGTTAGATGTTTTTTCTCTGTCTTTCAAAGAAAACTCTTTCAAGCTGTACACGCTGGTGTTTTACGCATTTATTTGCTTATTCAACAGATCTCTGCCAGGGATGGTTAGATGTCAAATGCTATGCTATGTGTCAGCATGAGAACAGCACAGGATTATAGGAGACTGAGCAACAGGGGATGGGGCAGAGTGTTCCAAATGCACTAAATGTTTCCTGGTGTAAAAGCTAAATCCCAGGGGCTCGGTGGCTTAATGCCTCAAGCAGGGATTTCTCCTCTCCCAGCTTCACCATGAAGACATGGCAATGACTTTTATAAGGCGGGAGAGAGGCTATGGGTTCAAGTCTCTAGGCAAAGATAGAAGGTTTTAAAAAAATGTACAAGGATGAAAGAATAAATAGTACCCAGTGCCCTTGTTAATTAGATGACCACTATCCTAGCATACCGTCACTGAGGCCTGTAACAGATTTTGCATCAGCTCTGTACAGATATGTTCACCCTCATGTCACAGGCAGAGAAATGGAGGCTGGAGAAACAAACCGAGTGTAAGGTGGAGCCGGGACTTGAACTGTCCCACCTGGATGTTGTATTTTTAATCTCTGCCAGGTCTCCTATCAGCGCTGCTGCTACACTGTCTCCCTCAGGTGAGGATGGTCCAGCCATCACCTGGGGAAGAAGAAAGCAGCATGAGGGCAGCTGTGAGTTTAGTAAAAACAGTGCAGTTGGGCCCACGTGGTGGCACATGCCTGCAGATCAAGCGCTGGGAGGCAAGAGGCCTGGGATCGCTTGAGTCCGCGGCATCAGGACTTACCCAGGCAACATAGTGAGACCTGGTCTCAAAAAAGCAGCTGGGTGCAGTGCAGTCACCTGTAATCCCAGCTACCTGGGAGGCTGAGGCTGGAGATCACTTGAGTACATGTGATTGGGACTACCCGGTGCAACATAGTGAGACCATAGTCTCAAAAAAAGCAAAAACAAAAACAGTGCAGAGGAAAGGACTCCTGGTGACTTTGTGTCAGGTTGCCTTAGTCACTCTGGAGTGGGGGTTTTCAGCAGTAACTATATACCAGGCAAACACTTTGTTCTCCTCAACATTTATTTCCTACAGGAAGAAGCTAAAGTTTGAAGAACTAGTTCCTTGTACAGGTTCACACAGCTGTTTCTTAAAACCGGCCTTCAGTCCCCGACAGGTCACTCTCCCCAGGTCATAAGGCCACATCCTCACTTGCTTTTACTCCACAGCAACCATTTCTGTGGGCGCCCGCATTTATCACCTGCAATGTCTGATGTGAAAGCATAGTGAGATCATGTAACTTGAGCCTTCGTTTTGTACTGGAGGAAACGTGGTGTTAAAAAGCAGTTGACTTGAGAGACAACATAGAGCTAATCAGTCACAGAGCAGTGTCGGGGGCCAGGTTACTGGGCCTTCATTTCGTCTTCTTTGGTCCCAAAGAATGAGTTATCTTTCTGAATCTCAGAGGCATGCTTTCACCAAGGCTGAACCCTGACCTGTGAACAAGCATAGTATATGGGGGTCTTCTGCTGTCCTAGGAAAGTTCTTCCCTTTTAGGGAAAGTACATCCCTCACCTTGGGACTCCACTTTTCTCTGGTGGCATCAGATATGTGGAACTAGATATTACTGATTCGCCTGCAGATTTTCTGTTAGACTGTGGAGAAAGTCTGCCTGTCAGCTCCTAAAACATGAAGGCTAATTATTCTCCATTTCACAGCGATAAGCATCACAGTGATGGAATATTTGCATTCAGATACTGCAAATATTTGACATGCTTTATACACTAAATATTTGAATTCGCCCAAGCAAAGTGTGTGTCCCTAGGATACCCACTATCTGCTGGATTGTGGAATCCGGGACTTTTGTAAAGCAAAGGAAACACTGATGAAATTAAACAGGGAGCAACATGCAGTCTGCCTTCCACAGAGTCCTCTGTGTCTGAATTATGTATGCATTACTGTGCTTCATTTGCATGACCAATTATAGGGAAGTTTCTTATTGTGAGATGCAATAATTTTATATAATTGCCACAGCTTCAGCACTTTAGAAGGAGGTTTCCCTAGCAGAACACAGTCTCAGGGAAAACAAATTATGTTGATTTACTAGCAATTCTGCAAATGGGTTGTCTGGGGGAATCAGGAGGAGTCTTTTTATGGAGTGCAGAGAAACTGCTCTCTATTTGACATTTTAAATTGCTTGCTTGGAATATGCAGAGTTGTAGACATCTAATTGCACAGTGCCCCCTGGGGAGGGGGCAACATTTTGCACTTAAACTTGGGGACTTTCTGTGTGGTGAGAAGGCAGAGAAATGATGCTCGTTTATGCAGGTGGCAGAGGGCAGGGCAAAGGCTATGAACACCCAGGAAGAAGCAAAGAGCGAGTCTGTGAGAAATCCCAATTTATGGCAATTCCACTGCCCCTGTGGTAGCTTATACGGATGTCACTGCCTAATGAGTAGTACAAGAAATGACAACCTAAGTATCTCCTCCCAGCCTCCAGGATGAACTCCAGGATGAGACCAGCTTCAGAGGCCACGCTGGCTGTGTGGCTGCTCATGCTGCAGGCAGGACAGGATGCCGAGACTCCACGTGCTGTCTGGCAAACACCCTGCTATGTCAAGAGGAGCCCAGGGACTCTCAGCACAGGGCCTTCAGGTCCCCAGGGGGAAATTCCTGGCAGCTGGACATTGTTAAGTAGAGTTTCGAGGAATTTTCTGAGCTTTGCATGGTGTTTTATTCATCATCACAATCCACCAAGAAAATGGCATTTTGCTGTGGGGACTGAAGGCCCCTCAGACTAGGTGTAGGGAGAGGTGACCTGCAGATGCCTTGGTCACCCCAAGTCTTAAACATCCATCTCCCCTTCTGACTATAAACAGGGTAGGGAAGCCTAGGGGAATTGAACTGCCGTGCTCTCTCTGCCCAAATGTTGAAGGAAACTTGACTTTCCACCGAGAATTGCTGACCTGGAGTGTGGAATGCTTGTCACAACCTTGGGTTCTCTTTTTTTTTTTTTTTTTTTTTTTTTTGAGACTAGGTCTTGCTGATTTTGCTGTTTTGGAACTGCAGGCTCTCGTTGCCCGGGGTACCACAGACTCAAGCAATCCCCAGCCTCAGCTTCCCAGGCAGCTGGGATTACAGGCGCGCGCCAACACGCCCAGTTGTTTTTTGGAACTAGGTCTCGCTACGGGCCCCAGGTGGGACTCGAATGGCGATCCCTAGCCCCGGCCGCTTCAGAGGCTGAAGCTTACAGGCACGAGCCACTGTGCCCAGCCTGGGTTCTCTTTTTTTAACCAGAATCATATTTTTTAAATTAAAATTTAATATTAATCTGCTAGATGCTTTTTCTTAATAGGTTACCATTTTTATTAAATTTTAGACATGGTTAGAAAATTCCAGAGGGCAGCATCTCAATCTGAAATAGCTCCCATCTCCTGCCCTGCTTATCATAGACAGTGGTGACTTACCTAGAGACAGTTCTCAGAGAACATGAACAGCTAAATGTTGATGATAAATGAATGAACACCAGCAAATGGAAATATTCTGGACCATCTCTGGGTCTTCTTCAGGTTCTCTTCCTCCTGACACAGTGGACCATGGAGACCTCTGCTTTGTTCTTGTCATTGCCTTTGTCACTGGATTCTTCTTTCAGGACTTAAATGGTAAAGAGAATCTCAAGGTTCTCCTGACCTGAATTTTCTCATACTGATACAGGGGCAGTGATGCAGTTGAAAATTTTATTGGGCATCATACTGCCCTGGTGGGTGGGGTCTGAGAGAAGATCTATAAGAAGAAGCAAGAAGCATGAAAGAGGCATAGAAAGAGGAGTGAAAGATAGGAAGGGGAAGGGGAAGAGGAGAATGGCAGACTGATAGAACCAGCTCATGTGGCCTGACCAGGGGAAGCCCCCTGCAAGAGTGAGCTGGTGGTGGCAAGGAGCCGTGGTGGGAGTGGCCAGCAGAGAACTAGCTGGTGTGGAGTTGGATGCCAGAATGGCAGGCCGGGGGTGACCAGGGGCTGCTGAGGGCAGGGCTGGTGAATGTGGCCAGATGCCGCCAAAGGCAGGTCTGGGAAAGGACGTGCGTGGATCTGCAGCAAGGTGGCATGGAAGCTAGCTGGAAAGCTGGTACCTGGGAAAGCCAGAGATTTGAAAAGCTGAGTTTGCATCAGCATTTGCTGGAAAAGTTTGAAGATCTTTGGAGAAGCCACAGCTCAGAACACTGGAGAGAGAAGAAGCAAAGAAAAGACACTGGAGAAAGACTGGACCTTGCAGAATGTCTGCCTAAGGTTTGGAGGGCACCATCTTAGACACATGTTTGGGACTTTTGGACTAATGGTTCTTGGGGTAAAATAACTGGCCACTTGTGGCATTAAGGACTTTTTGTTTTTCTTTCTCTGGAATTATAATTATTCACTGTTCCTAAAATCTTAAATATTGTAGAACCTCTATCTTCTATTGTTTACAGCAACCTTTCTCTGTGAGGTAGAGTGAAGGCTAATCTACTGAAGTCCAATTTTATTTTATATTTGAGAAAACATCTTAGATTCCTAAATAAATCTTGTAGTGAACTACAACCCTCCCAAATATTCTGGGCACATGCCTACAACAAAGATACACCAGGAAAACTAAGCACAGGCTGCTGCGTCCCAGGAAAACACATATACCCTGGCAAAGAACATTGTTCCAGGAGAGAAGAGGAAGAATCCAATGGACTAAAAATTGACCAATCACTGGCAGTGAAAGAAGAGATGAAGTGACCAGAGGGTGGGAGGACAAAGGGAAAGGGAGGGTGGAGGAACACCCTCCAAAAATGATTATAAGATTTCCTAGGTTGTGCATTTCATTTACATGGGTACTCAATCCAAATTTTTCAGGTGAAAGCAGACTTCCATTAAAACAATTTCTAATAATCTGTCCACGTTAGCATTTTAACAGTCCCTCAGTCACCCTCCTTCCCAGAGCCTGCTTTGGAAGTGGTGAATTATAGCTTTTGTAGAAGGATCAAGTACTAACCCTCTACTCATACCTCACTGCCACAGGCAGAGAATCTCTTGACCTCTTTTGAAACTAGAAGAAAGATGTTACCCTCTAGTACACTAGACAGTTCAGCCTGCAAGAATATAATTAATTATTAGTTTCTGGGTCAGCCCATGAAATATCTCTTTTTTTGTCATCCATCTTCTAGACAGATTTTTAAATTCCACTTTGTTAAAGAATGTGTTGGGTCCATCTCTGACTAAGATGGCCATGGTGGCCTGCCTGGCTGAACCGGGGAGGTGCAACTTCTGCTCATGGACCATGAGGGTGATTCTGCCCTACAAGGAATTCCTATACCGTTAAGGAACAGCCTCTGTATTTGTCTGTGTGATGACCGCTTTTCCCCCTAGTTGAAACCTTACTTCATACTTCACACAGTGAGATCCAGGGTTTGTTTTTTTTTTTTTTTTTTAAACACAAGGGGCTCCAAAGCCAATGGCTTTCAAAGTTTCTTCAGGAAAATCAGTTTCTGAGATAAGGAATGCGGATTTCCCAACATGCATTGCAGCATTTCCTCCCCTCTGGCCAGGAAGTCACTTAGGACTGAGGAGTAAAATGTATCATCTTTGGACCTGATTTCATTATGGTCACAAAGGGAGTGAAGCATTAGCCTGGAATTACTGAAACTAGATATTTACACAACATGGGCTTCTTTGCACATGACTTACCCTCAGTTATGGAAATAGGGAAGCAGTTCCTGTGTTGGAACCTGCAGAGGATGAGGAAGCTGTGACAGTGAAAGGAACTGTGGAGTTCTGGGGTTGCGACTTCAGGAAGGTTGGGATGTTATCTGTAGGGCTTGCAAGATGGTGGCACACTGCTGGGCCTTGTCCCCCTGCCCTGGTCTTGACTGGGAGCAGTAGGATTCAGGGCATGCTGCAGTTTTCTCTTCCAGAAGCAGAAAGCAGGTTGTGAATGATGGATCAGATGAAAAGGAAGCAAAATCACCTCAAATAATTTCAGTTTTCTAAAAAATATTTAGTTGAACTTGTCAAGAACATTGGCCAGACTTGTACTGTTCATCTGCTAAGGAACATGGGGCTTAATAAAAAAGGTCTTTACTTCAGGAAATGACATAAATGAAAGAACAGTATGGCCACTTTTTTGAGGGGCTGGCATGAGAATTTGGGGCATGTACTTTTTTGAGGGGAGAAGATAATTTTAAATGTTGGTAAATGTAGTTTTGAAAGGTCTAAAGTTTTTGAGGATACTCATGTCTACCAAAAAGCATCATTTGTACAAACTGGGGAAAACATTTTACCCGAAATATTGTTCCTTTATTTCTTCTCACAGTCACAGGTTTCCACAGGGTGGCTTTTTGCTATCCCCTGGCATACTGGTTCTGTTCTAGCACCAGGAGTAGACCTTGAGACCATAATCAGACAACTGGTGAGTTGTAGTGCCCTGGTCTTGGTTCAGAAGTAAACAAGTAACCTAAACTATTATAATTAGTTTGAATTTATGAGAATGGAGAGGCATTTGTATTTCTTTTTGCAAGATCAGGAGGGAAAAGCCTTAGTTGGTGGAGCTGTTGATGACTGTCACTCTCAAAACCACAAAGGGGTTGGCCCATGTGAAGGGAAGTCTGCTGAGAAGCCAGGTATAGCGTGAGGCCAGCGAGTTACTGAGCAAGAGTTGACTGAGCCTTTTCCAGGTTTTGAGACAAAATGGCTGCCATTTTGTCTCATCTACCTTGGGCCTGCTCATATTACTTGTCACTGAAAGCATCCTACAGCTGATCTCCAAGAGCAGATGAAATTCTCCTTCTGGAAATCTTTCAAAGGCTATAGGATGAGGAAGAGAAAATCTTTTGAAGGATGATGATGCTGAAAGAGGGTAATCGTAACCTAAACTACTTTGTCTAACATGTTCCCAGCAGAGCTTTTCAGAAGAAGGATCTTGGCAGATGACACTTACTGATGCAGGAACCACCCAAGATGAAAAAATACTCTGAAATGCAGAGTGAGGATGAAGGTGACACAGGTACAAACCATCTCATTGGCAGAAATAAAAGGGTCTCTCCTGGAACAAAGAGTCAGGGAGGACCCCTATATGGGGGTTTCTGGTGTGGGCTAGAAGGTGAGGGAGAGTTCCCTTGTCTCTCTGTCCTCTTGCCCCAGCCCAGCAACCACCAACAACGAACCTTCCTGGCAAGAATCATAGACTCCAGCAGATAGGAAACAGATTTGAATGTTTACCATCCACAGTTATTTTCCAGTTATTTTAACTTTTAACTCTGTAGGTGCTAATTTAGAAGCATATCACATATTCCTTTAAAAGTTTACTCGTTCAATTTAGGACTTGCAAGCATGCTACAGGCAAGCAGTCGACAACCTTGTTCTCCCTTGCTTGAAGTACTGGTCTCATGGTGATGGGTCCACTGTCCACTTGCAAGCAGGATGGGCCAGGAACTGATGTCCGTTAGGTCACTTTCCTGACACCTCCATGCAGGTTTATGTGTTAACAAGACATGTGGACTAAGTCACCAGGGAGGTTAAGATGCTTGACCAAAGTCATGGATAATAAGCCAGGACCCAGACCACCAACACAGTTCCTCCTGCCCACAAAGCATTTTCTTTCCTTGGATTATGCCTTGGTTTAATGCAATGTCAGCAATGTGAGGCCACATGGCAGTTTAGTTACTGTTTGAGTGGGCTTTTACTGACAGTGGGGAAAAGGAAGTCAACAATGGTCTCCTAACCCAAGTAGATATTTCTCTTTAGAGAACCCAGCTCCCGGAGCTAGTCTCACCCAAGCTCCTCATAAAAGTATCTGGATGCCTTCCAAAGGCTCCCAAGGAGACCCTTTGGAGACACAGTGTGGCTTCTGAGGAGACCAGCAGATGTTCTTTCAATGTGGCAACTCAGGCAAGAAACTGCTTAGAACCATAAGGTATAATGGAAGAGTGGGAACTGCTAGCAAGGGAGTTGCATGCATGTGTCTGTATGCAGGGACAAGGGGGTTCTGGGGAGGGGAAACAGTACTCTTCACTTCACTGTTTGAAAATAACCAGTAAAAGCCAAGTTTGTGATTCAGACTTTCACACGAATAGCTGGCCAGTTCTTTAAGATGCTAAATGCCAGCATCCTCTTGAGTGCTATCCTTCATATTTAAAAAAGTAGCTTCTACTTTGAAATCCACTGAAAATGTAACTGTCAAGGTAACTGACACATTTCCCTATTTTATTGTTTTTTGAAATCACCCATCTGGCCATGTTACCTTCCTACTTTAAAATGCTTCATTGGCTTTGACTCCCTATTAGATCAAATCTGAGTTCTTTACATGACATTCAAGGCCTTTTAATGTTTGCATCCAACTGGCTATTTCTGCTTCAGTGCCTGCCTGGATTATTCTTTATGTGCAAAATTCAGGGGATAGAGAAGGGGCAAAGGAATGGTGGTAAGGGGGAAAACAAAACACCCAAAATAGATCAATATAGATGCCCTTTCCCAGACAGATATGTCATTTCACCCATTCTAATAATTACAAGGTCGTTAGGAAGAGGAGAAACTGGGATGAGTGAGAGGACATGCTTGGAGCTCTACCTTCTGTTCAGAATTTCCTGCAAACTCATAACCTTCTCTACAAACAAAAAAGTGATATATTTTTTAAAAGACCATAGATAGAGAGGGCCTGATTGCACCTTGCTGGGAATTTCCAGCTCTCCCTGTGAATTCTGGGAAAACTGAGCCATCCCTACTTCCAAAAGGAAGCCAATATGTAGATGGAGGGTCTTATCCAAGGTGTGGGGACACAATTCATAGTTCAGAGGGCTCCCCATCCCATTTGCTAGTTTTAAAATGATCACAAACATTGCTTTGGGCTCTTGCTTGCTTTCTCCCTCCAGCTCTTTGCCCATTGAGATGGAATAAACTCAGAATGACTCAGAGAGCCCAGGAGAAGGCCGGGTGAAGGAGACTAAAGTAGGCTTCCGTTTGGGGATGTCATCTCCAAGGTGGGCTGGCCGAGAGCACCCATTGAGCGGTCAAGAGAAGGTTAGAAGTGTCTGCCTACTCTTTTCTTCTTCATTTAAAAGTGTTCTTCATGTTACAGCAATGATTCAGCTACAGTCATTCATGTACAAGATAAGAGATACTTGGAGACTACTGCTTTAGGGACACATTTGTTTGCCTGAACACCTAGGTGTCTGTGTGGTGATTTGACATTGGGGTGCCACAGGAAAATGGGGCCATTTCCACAGGTTGTTTTGGGGTGATGGGCACTTTGGTGGGAGATGGGTGGGAAGGAGTTGCTTGCTCATCCCAAAGCATAATGACTTGCTTGTCACTGTCTAAAAGAAGTGTTCTTCAACCCAAAACATTTTCTTTTGATTCTGTCATATTTCTTAAGTGGTCCCTGCTGCTGCAGTTTGGGGAAGAACATTCCACGCTGTCCTGGGATTTCATGGGTACCGCAAAAGTTTGGGTCTCCCAGGCCCCACCCACTATAAACCCAGCAGGCTCACCCATTCTTAGTATTAGCCTTTAATTTCTTGAGCTTATTCGAGCCTCAAGTATTTGCTCAGACAGATGGAGGTAGTACTGTCACCTTCCCCTCTAAAACCTGTCCTACCTGATGCATTGGCTTCCCTTTCTGGACATTTTCCACTCCTGGTCTTCCCATGCTCCCATGACTATGCTTCTGAACCCATAAGGGGCACTGCCTGGACGAGCCCAGGTTGACCAGAAGGAGAAGTTCATTGTCCTCAGATAATCACGCAAAGAATGGATTTTGACTGTCTCCTGGAGTCAGGTCTGCCAAGGGGACTTAAGGGTGGGGAGCAGATGAGAGACACAGGACGTTTGGTGATTGAATCTTGGGAGTTGCTGCTCATCTGTGTTTCTTCTGCTACCTCCAGTGGGGTTCACGCTTCCACATTCAATGCAAGTTCAGAAAATGGTGGCCCAACCCCTCCCTCGGCAGGAATCTCAGTCTGACTGTGAGTCTGATAAGGGTTTCGGATCACAAAGGTAGGGTCTGCATAAGCTTTTCATCTTTCCTGTGCCCATGGTGTGTGTAAACCAGATGGGAGTATTTCCAATCCAGTTATCTGAATGGCCTGAAATAAATGGTTTAGTTTGACATATTACATTGGAGTAAATCAATGAAGTGTTCTCATGGTCCTGCTGGTGTCAGAAATGGGGAGCCTTAACCCTTTATTTCCTGGTACTTTGAGTTCCTAGAATAAGTTTTCTTCATCTTTTGTTTTCCAGTTCTGAGGTCCTGGTTCACAAACCTGATAATCTTCCCTGAATATGCTAACCCCCAAAGATTCCTCTCCCTTCTGAGCGTCAGCACATGTATTCCACCATCAGGGGTTATCTCATGGGCTTACAGTATGTGTCACATACAGGAATGTCACAGTACGTGTCACTTGCTGATGTCACACCATCTTTCAGCATGCATGTGCTTTACAAACATTTACCTTTCCATCTCTTACTCTCCCAGGGTGCATATATATTTGGAGGCTGGGAAGGTGGAGGTGTGGGAGGAGAGACCACACAATGCTTCCTTTCCTGTCAGTACCTCCCACTTTAAGGGGAGGTTTGCCGTCTTCATGTTCAAACAAGCTTGGAAACAAACATAGGTTTGCTGTCTTCATGTTCAAACAAGCTTGGAATAATTGACCCAAAGAAATACATGAAGAACTCTTCTTTTTCTTTTTCTGTTTCACTATGTCCCTATAGATTGAGATATTCTCCTGTAGACTAAGGACATTTCATTTCTATTGTGGACTTGAGTTTAGCTATGGGGAACTTAGAGAACTGAGCTTCAATAAATATGTGTTGAATAAATTAACTAAAAGTCATGGTAACCAACCACTTGTAAGAATTTGGTCAGCACAGCTTCCTTCCTTCACTATGGTAACTGGAAATTTTCCATTCCCCAAGACCAGAAAAGAATGTTCTCTCCCCACATGTCATTATCTTAACACCAAAAATCATCTAGGATGTTGGTAGCTTTTTTTTGCAAACTTCAGAAGTTCTTAGCTAATTTGGTAAGTGAAGAGGTGAAGAGGAAGGCCGTGATAATTTAAGTCCATTCTGTTTCTTTTTTAGGAGCATCTTGGTGGAAGGTTCCAAGCCTTGTTTTGAATGACCTTTCTCCAACTCTATGCTTATTACTTGGAATCTAACAGCCAATTAAATTTGCATGGGGAAGAGTCTGCAGAGAACTTCAAGTGGGAAGAAAAGAAACACCCAGGAACATTTAATAAATTGTCAGTGTAGTGTAGAAATCACCCTGGACCAGGCCTGGTAAGCTTGTTAAGCTTAGTGCTGAGTTGCAGGATTTCCTGAGCTAAGGAGCCATGTGTCCATGGGAAGCTAGAAAGTGAATTGTGATGCCCATTATAGAGAAGTAGGGTCTGGTTCCCATCTGCCAGTGCAGGGAACCAGAACTTGGTGGCACTTGGTGGAAGGATTATTTTGAGTTTGGGGACATACGAGGATCAAAAATGCAGAAAAACATCTCCCCAGATCTTTGCTTAGCTGAAACTTCTGAGAAATGGTGGACATGTATGTTCTTCTCTGGGAAAGTGTTCTGGGCAGGGAGAACACAGAACGTCAGTGCCGAGATGCGGCTGCATGACCTTTACTCCTACAGCCCCTGTGTATTTACTGCCCCAGTCTGCTGCCTTCCCATGTGAACAGCCTCTTCTCTACCTTGTCACTCCCTGCTACTGGGCTATTCTTTGGTCAAGTTGCTTCATAAGCCCAGGCATGCTCCCTGCCCTGGTGGGTTACCTCTCTGCATCCTTCTATGTATTAGCATGGAAACACAATTTAATTACCTCTGTTTCTCTGCCCTTAATATGTCTTTTGTAAATCTAATTTTATAGGGCTCTAGTCAGAGAACTTCAGAGGGCACAATGAAAAAGTTTTTCTTTCCTTACTCCAATCACTGAAACTGGGCTGAAGAGATTGGGAGGGAGAAATGCTGAGTTCTGGGGATTCAGTGATTTTCTGGATTGGATCCAAAAAGGATCAATCAAAACCTTTCTGTCTTAAAATGCTGAATTTGTACAGTACTAATAAGAGATGTTTCCTGTAAAAACAAACAAACAAACAAAAAAGGCTGATGGATGGAAACAATAATCTGAAAAGATATGTCCACCCTTGTGCTCATTGCAGCATCATTCACCAGAGTCAAGATAAAGAAACAACTGACATGCCCAAGGGTGGAAGAGTGGACAAAGATGTAATGAACATATACAATGGTTACCACTCAGCTGTGTAAACAGATGAAATCTGACTGTTTGCACTAACACAGATGAATCTTGAGGGTATTTTCCCAAGTGAAATAAGTCAGATGGACAAAGACAAATCTTGTATCATTTCACTTACATGTGAAATATCAGCAAAGCAAATGAACAAATAAAAACAACAATGAAAAAACACTTGATATAGAGAACATATTTGTGGTGACCAGAGGGGTTGGGGTTCAGCTCTGGGTGAATTGGGTAGAGGGATCCATGGTATGATGATGAATGAAACTGAACTTCTGAAGGAGATCATGATGTAGTGAATCCAGCTGTGGAACCATAGTGTCTTGCACTTGACTCTTACCTGATGTTATAGACCAATGGTGTGGCAATTGAAATACCAATCAATAAATGCCTGCACCAATCAATTGCTTTTATAATGATCTACACGGTGCATTGTATTGACAACAGTAGATGCCTTGCTATTAGAAATTGGGCTATCCATCCAGCAGAGCTAAGACAGAACTAGCAGCAAAATCTGCAGCAAGTCAATAAAAGCAGGTCACTTAATTTTAGGGCATCAAGGTAGTGTCCCTGAAGTGCCATCCGCCACCCTCGCTTGTCCTAATCTTTCCACTTCCCTGGCTTTGTTGCTATTTTTCTGTGTCCCAGCCATTCTCCCTCTGGGACTTTGCACTTTTGTTTTCTCTGCTCTTATTCTGTTTGCCCAGGTAATCATGTAGGTCACCTTTGGCTTCCTTTTTGTCTTTATTCATATTCTTTCTCTGTGAGGCCATCCTTGGCCACCCCACTGAAAATATCATGTGCTGTTCTTCCAAGCTCTTTTGATTATTTAACAGATTATAAAATGTACTTAACTGGTTTTCATCACTCTGTGCTCCTTGCACAGGCTATGAGCTCCACAAAATGGAGAAAAGTTCTTGTATGCCTTGCTCATTGTCTCATTCTCCACACCTGGAATAGTGTTGGGTAGACTTGGTTTTCAGTAGATAGTAGCTGAAGGAGTTGAGTGGTCTCCATAGCTCTTTGAAGCTTTCTACTGACTCAGTTTTCATTCTGCACACTCAGAGCTCTACTTACACCCTGTTCTCTCATCCTCATTACCTTGTGCCTCTCCAAGCATGTGAGTTCCCTGGAGGTAAAGTGCTTGCTCCCAGACCTCCAGTCTCCTCAGTTTCTTAGGTCACATCACAAACCTCAGAAGAGTTTTAGCATATGATTGTTCATTAAAGAGACTTTCCTTTCTCCACTATGTGATCCTGGCTCCTTTGTCAAACATTAACCACAAAATACTTGTGGATTTTTTTTGTGGATTTTTCTCTGGACTTTTTATTCTGTCCCATTGGTACGTATTTCTGTCTTTGTGCCAATACCCTGCTCTTTGATTACTGTTGCTGTGTCGTATAGTTTGAAATCAGAGATTATGATATCTTTTTTCTTCCTTCTGGGGATGTTTTGGCTGTTTGGGGCCTTTCTGGTTCCATACAAATTTTATAATTACTTTTCTAGTTCCTTGAAAAAATTCACTGAGATTTTGATAGGTATTACAAAGATTCTGTAAATGATCTTAAGTAGTGAGACCATTTCAACCATGCTTACTCTTCTAATCCATGAGCAGGGACTATCTTTTCTTTTTGTGTGTGTCTTCTAGTTCCTTTAACAGAGTTTTCTGTTTTTCAAAGAATTTATCCTTTATGTCCTTTGTTAAATCCTGGGTATGTCATTCTTGGTGTGGTCATAAATAGATTGTTAAAGTATTTTTTCTGAGTCATTATTTGCAAATAGAAATGCTCTGTCTAATCCCTGATTTCAGAACAACTTTTCACTATTGAGTATAAACTGTAGGTTTGTTGCAAAAGGCTTCTATTATGTTTAGATCATTTCTACTTATTTCCATTTTATTGAATTTTTATCATAAATGGATGCTGAATCTTGTCAAGTGCTTTTTCAACATCTAATGGAGTTGTCATGTGATTTTTATCTTTCTTTTTGTTGATCTGGTGAATTTCATTAATTATTTAATTCTCTGACTTAATGAAAAATATTCTGGATACCAGAGGACACTGGGGGAGGGGGAGGAGATGGGGATGAGGAGATGTGTCAATACACAGGGAACTGGGGGTCTGATAAAGGATGAGTGAAGCATGTGCATAGATCTTCATTAGTCCATTTTGTCTTTCTGAAGCTGTGACCCCAACACAGGCAATGTTATTTGTTTATAAAATTTAGGAATTGCTGCCATTAGCTGTGTCTGAAAAGCACACAGATTAAGAATCCTTAAACCAGATAAGGGTACTTCCTTCTTTTACTTTGTTGCAAATCTTGAGCAGCCCTGGTGAATATGGGAAACTAGCAAGCAGGGGCTATTGTTTTCAAGGCCCATGGGGAAGAGAAAATGAATCACCAGGAGGATGTGTAAAGGGAAATTTTGGTCCCTGGTTTTCAGGAGGGGAGCAAGAGCAAGAAAAGGAATTAAAAAGAAGAGAGAAGAGACTGGGGCACAGAATTCTGGGGGAGAGAGAGACACAAGAATGGTAGGCCAGTAAAGAGGAGCCTGAGTGGCCAGGCTGGATGGAAGTCTCCTAGAAGAGTGAGCTGGTATGGTGAGGAGCCATGATGGGAGAGTAGCCATCAGAAGAGTAGCTGGTATGGAGTTGGATGCCAGAATGGCAGGCCGGGGGTCACCCGTGGCTGCTGAGGGCAGGTCTGGTGAACTTGGCCAGATGCTGCTGAAGGCGAGCCTGGTAAAGGGAAAAAGTTTGAAGAGCCTTGGAGAAGCAGAGTAGCTCGGAACACTGGAGGGAGAAGAAGCAAAGAGAAGACGCCAGAGAAAGACTAGATGGGGCAAAGGGCACCATCTTTGACATTTGTCTCTGGGAACTTTGGGACTAAAAATGGTGACTGGGGTAGGATGACGGCCACTTGTGACATTAAGGATTTTTTGTTTGACTTTCTGTTTTCCTGGTTAATTTTCCTTGCTAATAAAACCCTGTTGTTTAAATTGCATTTGACTGGCAACTGCTACATGCGGATGATAATAATCTGACAGAATTTGGTGGCAGATGCTGAAATTTAAAAGTGCCACTTTTTTCTTTTGGCTTGTTTGGTTGGAGGCTTCTGCCCTATTTTGACCCGATGTCATTTCCACTGCCTCCTTACCTGCAGGATGGTCATAGGCCATCCAGGGAGGGTTGATATAACCCCAGGGGGCTGGGTAGAAGCAGGAACTCCTCCCCCAAGTGATGGTGGTCCCTGCAGCACCTCTGGGAGAGCTTACACCCAGACTCGCAGACTATTCTGCTTGTCCCGTGACAGGAACCTCCTATTTAGGAAGATGATGTGACTCAGGGAAGGCAGAATTGCCTTGGTCATCAGACTTCATGGGGGGATCATCAGCTGTAGCCTCCCCTCAGAGGAGGTATCCTTGGACATCCCTGATTTCCTTTAGGGGTTTCAGCTGGGCAGTGGTTCTGGCATTTGGAGGGTGGGGTAAATGCTAGGGGAAACATCATTGAAACTCTTCATTCTGTTACTCCTAATACAATCTAAAACTACTTTACTCTCTTTAGTAGAGATTCAAAAGACAATAACAAAAAGAAGAAAGCTGCCATCAATGAAATGGGTCTTCAAGGAGTAAAAGAATTTGGTTTGCTCCCTTAGAAAACAAAACAGCAGGAATAAAATGGAGTCACTCATGCTAAGTCCCACTTCAACAAATGATGCTTTAGTGTAGTAACACTCTCAGCTTTCCCAGAAAAGGCAGGAAATGAGCTGGGAAATGAGACATCACCTGATCAGCACTCGTAGGTGTTCTGACAAGACCCCTGCCATCCCCCAGAGGAGAGAAGCTTTGTAATAACCAGCAGCGTTTGTCCGCATTCCCTTCAGTCTACAAACTTTCCTTTCCTGAAGGTTCAAGCTCCTTTCTATAACCTTGCACACTGCTCAGATCTAATTTATTTTGACTCAGATTTTGAAATTTCAATGTGCCTTCGTTTATCTTTCAGCAGCCTGCACGATAGTTCCCCAACCAGTGTGGAGGAGAGTCCGTGTCTGTGAACAAGCTCATAAGACAGAAGGAAGGAAATTAGGAAACCTAAACAAGCAATGGAGATAAGACCTAGCTCAAATCCCAGTCTCCCTGCCAATTTCAGCCACATTGGAGGCCCTTATTCCTCCTTCTGATTCTGTGCAGGCTCCACAATGAAACCTTGACTTCTCCATAACTGAAATATGTGGGGTTTTTCTTAGGAGATTTTTTAAGGTGAGGGAGCATGTCCTGAACTTCTAAAATGTTCAGGCTACAGAATCAGAGTCTGTGGGATCAGACCATGTGCATGCATTATTGAGAATGAGGAATGAAATGACAGATCTATTCTGATGTGGGCATTATGGTCAGCATAGAATGCTCATCCTTGGCCAGCAGGGTGCCTTGTTTCCAGGTTCTCACTCTAAGTTGCCTTTCTTTGTGCTTTTAGGCCTGGTGAGGGTTGGAGATCTTGACTTAACATGGTAAATTTGGAATCATATTAAATGATTCATGAGGCTGAAGTGGTCTTTAACAATATTAAATGTGTTTTTCTTATCCTAAGTTAGAGACCTTTCTCTGGTATTTTCCTGACATTCACTGCAATGAAATACAGGTGCTTGAAGGCAGTTTGTTTCATTACAGCAATAGGGAAGACCTTACATGGAGGGCATGGCCCCAAGACTTGTCTTAAACCCAAACATTTGTACAGCCTATTCTGTTTAGTTGGAATAATAGAATGCTTTTCTTATAAGGAATAGTTCAAATTCATGAAAGTAGATGTGACCATTAACTGTATGTGACCTACCCCACCAGCTTTGAGCTCTTCCCTTTCTTTGTCCTCCTGATGAGGAATAATAACCCATAAAACTCAGGTAATAGCCCCAAAAAACAGGTGACAAAGCTGCAGCCCCTTCCCTGCAGAGATTCTCCTGACTGTTTGTGATTCAGAGCCAATTCAGTTTCCTTTCTATATATATTTCACATCTTTGTATTCCCTGGGGTTTATTTATTTACCACCTACCCTCCCTAACCACTCCCCCTAACCGCTCCTCCTCATCTCCCCCCCCCCCTTTGTGTTCTTATATTTGGTTGTTAGCTTGTTTTGACTTTTCCTCCTGGCCTTTGGATTCTTTTTCCATCATGTTACCATAAAATCTCTCTTTTGCAGCCTGAGTGGCTCAAGCAGGAGAATGGACCTGGTAGAAGCCACCCTGTGAAGTCTGGCTCGAAATTGCTCCTGAGGCTAGTTAGTCACACTCAGGGTTGCCACTCCGGGTACGTGCAAAAATGAGGTCAGAGCATGTCCAGGGGGGTCCCAGGGCACGGCCACAGGACTACTTTAAAGGAAGCTTTTCCAGCATGCTTAGTCGTGCCTCGCTCACACTTCGCTAATGTATGGGATATAGTGAAGAAAATAAACAAAAGCCTTGAGGAAAGTCAAAACAAGCTAAGCACCAAAGTGAAGCGCACAACTATGAGCAGGAGGGAAAGGGGGGGGAAGGGAGAGGGGGGAGCAAATCCTTGAGATTACAATGTTGTGAAATTTATATATAAATAAATTTTTAAAAATAAAAAAATAAAAATAAAAATAAAGCCAGAAGTTAAATCTCCCTCCTGGCTGTGTCTGTGCTCTATATTCCACTATTTCTTTCTTTTTTAAAAAATAGTTTATTTATTTATATATATTTCACATCTTTGCCCCAGGGTTCACCCACCACCTCTCCTCCCTGTCTACTCCCTTCCATCTCTCTCCCCCTCAGTTGTGTACTTTAGTTTGTTTGTTAGCTTGTTTGGGCTTATCTTCCTGGTCTTTTGCTTGTTTTTCCTATATCCCATATATTAGTGAAACCATTTGGTTTCTGTATTTTTCTTTCTGACTTGTTTCTACTAATGGGATTTCTTCTAGGTACATCCATGTTACCATAAAATCATCAAATTTGTCCATTGTTAATTGATGAGTAATATTCTATTGTGTATATCTACCACATATTTTTCATCCATTTATCTGTCTTGGGGCATTTGGGTGGCTTCTATGTCCTTTGGGTTATAAATGGTGCTGCTATAAACATCCAAGTACAGTTGCCCCTCTGTACACACATTGAGGTCTCCTCTGGGTAGATTCCCAGAAGAGCAGTTGCTGGGTCAAATGGTAGTTCCATTTTCATTAGTTTGAGGGTCCTCCACACTGATTTCCATAGTGGTTGGACCAGTTTACATTCCTACCAGCAGTGTAAGAGTGTTCCTTTCTTTCCATATCTATGCCAGCACTTGTGTTGCCTGTTCTTTGGATGTGGGCCATTCTTACTGGTATAAGGTGATTAACTCATTATGATTTTGATTTGCATTTCCCTGATTGCTAGTGATGTTGAGCAATTTTTCATGTGCTTTTTAGCTATTTAATAAAATAAAAAACCTTATACAATTAAAAAATGCAAAACTGATAAAAAAGGAATTTATCAAATAAGTACTTTTTTTGCAATAATTAGTAATAATTAAAATAGTTTTATTGTAGATTTTAAAAAAAAGCTTCCTTCCTACAAAATCCTCAGCGCAGGTGTTGAATTCATACCTGCGGGCTGACTGAGTAGAAATGGACAAAGTCTTTATGAGCAACCTGGAGCACCACAGCCACGTTCCCCCGTTCCCCTGCTGCTTCTGTGAGAATGTGTCTCTGCTGGAGCCATAGCTACTAGACAACCTTGGAGGCAGCCGATGACCATACCATGTCTTGCCCCCAGTAGCATGTGGGACAAGTTTCCACAGTTTTAATTCAACTCTCTTTTCAAACTTTAAATTGAAGTGAATGAAATGTGAAGTAGGTAAAAACACCCAAGAGGTTTTACCCTACATGCTGAAACAAATGCTTGTGGAAGGGCTAGGGAATGAGGTCAGACATGGCCAGAATCTTCCCCAGCTAGAACACCAGGTTTCAGTGACTTGAGCATAAACCGTTGTATGTGAAAGGAACCTCAAGGTTCTTTTCTAAGCCACTTGTAAAACCCAGAAAAATTAGCAACTTAAGCAACCATAGCTGCATTCTTTGTCTGTGCGAACAACTGATAGGATCACAAGTTGGTTACCTAAATTATATTCTTTGCTTCTGTACCTATTTCTGGAAATCTCTGCCTACCTCCATAAATTTGAACTGCCCACTGCTGAGAATGTGCTCCTAGTCTGTAACTATATGACCACTGGTCTCCAAAGGACAGGACTGATCTCTCTTCCCTGATTTCAGGCTGAGGAAGGAGGCACTCCCCACCAGCTAATAAAGGTTCATTAAGTTAGACCAAGACTATGGTTTGTGTCTGGGATGGGTCATTCTACTACAATGCTTTAAAATGAAAACAGTTTTCAGCCATTCATCAGTTTCAGGGCATTTGGGTTGTTTCTATATCTTGGCAGTTGTAAATAGTGTTGGATAAACAGCCAGGTAACACGTGTCTTTTTGAATTAATGTTTTTGTGTCCTTTGGGTAGGTTCTGGTAGTGGGATTGCTGGGTTGAATGGTAGTTCCATTTTCAGTAGCTTGAGGGTCCTCCACACAGCCTTCCATAGTGTCTGGACCAGTTTGCACTCCCACCGGCAGTGTAAGAGTCTTCCTTTCTCTCCACATCCATATGAGCACTTGTTTTGTTTCTTTGTTTTGTTTTTTAATACAGGCCATTCTTACTGATGTAAGGTGGTAGCTCAATATGGTTTGATTTTCATTTCCCTGATTATTAGTGATGTCGAGCATTTTTTCATATGCCTCGTGACCATTTGTATTTCCTCTTTGGAGAAGTATCTTTTTAGTTCTTCTCATTTATTGAGTAGGTTTTTTGTCTTATTATTTTTGTTGTTGTTGTTGTTGTTTTGTTTGTTTGTTTTGAGACTAGGTCTCGCTATTTTTGCCCATGAAACTGCAGGCTCTCATTGCCCGGGGTACCACAGACTCAAGCAATCCCCAGCCTCAGCTTTCCAGGTAGCTGGGATTACAGGCGCATGCCACCATGCCCAGCTATTTTTTTTGGAACTAGATCTCGCTATGGGCCCCAGGTGGGACTCAAACCGTGATCCCTAGCCCCAGCTGCTTCATAGGCCGAAGCTTACAGGCACCAGCCACCGTGCCCAGCCTGTCTTATTTTTGTTAAGGTTTATGAGTTCTTTATGGATTTTTGTTATCTTATCACTTGCATGGAGGGTAAAGATTTTCTCCCATTCTGTTGGGTTTCTTTTTGTTTTTGTTATTGTCTCTTTTGTTGTGAAGAAACTTTTTAATTTAGTTAAAATAAAACAAAACAAAATAAAATAAAATGAAAATTTTTACCTGACGCTCTACCTGATGTAGAAGGTCTCTGTTGCCTTTTCTGAATCACTTGGTTCTGTGTTCTCCTGAGGGTAATGTTCCTAGTGGCCCACCATTGATGTTGATGTCAAAGTCCTTCCAGCTGGCAGGGTGTGTGGTCTGATTTGTTTTGTCTAACAATCATCCTGTCCCCCACAGATTGACAGAATATAGGCCCCTCGTTGGATAACAAGTGTGGGGGGGACTGACCCATCCCCTGTGCTTCTTCAGTAGCTTCAGGCCTCAGCTCCTGGGCCCAGCTCCATCCAGGCAGCTTGGAAATCTCCAGAAATCCTGCTCCCTGGCCATGTGGCGCAGAAAGCTCCAATGCAGACCTGGCAGGTCGTCTGCAAACTATTCCCAAAGACGTGCTTCTCTGCATTAAATGCTCATCTCTAACAGCTGATGGCCATTACTGAAATGAAAATGTGAAGAAACCAATTTGTTTCTGTTTAGAAAACGCCTCTGTAGATGATTTCAATTAAACCTGGGAACTAAAGAGTACAGATTTATTTTCAAGAGCTGGAGAGGTCAGAGGTTTGGATGTAAATCCAAGGAGAGATGGTGAGTCACTGATTCAGAGAGACAGAAATAGAATTTATTTGAAATTAATGAGATGGAAATTACTCAAAATTCTATTTGTGTGTCTGTATAGGAAATCATTGCATCCTATGTCTGCACTGAGGGTGGAGGCTGGGGAGAAGGGCGGGTCAAGAGAAGGTGGTGCTGGTTGAAGGAAAGCAGCAGCCTGTGGTGGAAGTCTCCCTCGAGAGACAGGCCTCTGCGACGAGCTGTCAGAAGGGAGGTGGGCCTTGTGGCTCCGGTTTCCTGGCATTTTTGGGGAACATGAGCTGGACAAGCCATAAGCAGCAAGAAGTTTCTATGAGGTGCTCTCAGCAGGTAGCTGAGTGATCACAGTCCCTGCTGCCAGCAAGGTGTGGAGCCGCTTCTGAGCTCCCTTGAATTGGACTCTGCAAGGAACTGGTAGCCGTAAGTGGTATGACCAGTAAACTGGGTTGGAGAGAGGAGCTTGTCCAAGTCCAGCAGATATTGCCTCCAGAAATCAAAAAGCTCCATTAAGGACAGTGCCATTTGCCAGAGGTAAGAGGCCTGAGGTGCAATAACTTGTCTTTGACATTGGGAAAGGTGTCCCGGGTCATTGAACCCTGAATCTTCACTGATGTGGCAGTTCTTTCCCCAAGGTCAGGTCTGTTCAGTGCCAGGCCTCTGGCACATACCTATCTCATGAGAGATAGGTTGACTATCTGTTGACTATCTGGCATCAGTTCTGTCAGCATGAGGTTAATGCAGTGAGCTAGGGCAAGGGCACACTGAAGGCTGTCAGGGTGACTGGGGAGGGGGCTGTGGAGACCTTGATCTAGAAGGGGATGGGGAATGCAGCCCCAGGGAAGGGAAGGCTGGTGGGATAGTTGCTGGCAGAGGGAACTTGATCTTTGTACCTTCCACAGATGAGGCTATGGAGATGGGAGTAAGGGAAATATTTTCGCTTTCACAATTGGAAATCAGAGACTTCTTGCTAAGAGCACATGACAGATAAGGGTTCTCATTAGTATATAACTGATATCAGTCAAAATGGGCAGAAGCCTCCAACCAATAAGATACAGGAAAAAAGCGGCACTTTTAAAATGTGGCTTCTACTGCCTGACTGCTTACCAAATTTGTCTCACCCAAGCGTACCAATTCCCAGTCAAATGCAATTTAAACAACAGGATCTTATTTATAGGGGAAATTAACCAGGAAAACAAAAAGTCCTTAAAGCCACAAGTGGCCAGTTATCTTACCCCAAGTGCCATTAGTACAAAAGTCCCAAAGATGATGCCCTTCAAACCTGAGGCAGGCAGTTTGCAAAATCCAATCTTTCTCTAGTGTCTTCTCTTTGCTTCTCTCTCCAATGTTATGAGCTGTGGCTTCTCTAAGGTTCTTCAAACTTTTCCAGCAAATGCAAACTCAGTTTTCCAAATTCCCGGCTTTCCCAGGTACCAAGTTTCCAGCTAGCTTCCATGCCACCTTGCTGCAGCTCCACATACTTTCCTTACCAGGTCCACCTTCTGTGGTGTCTGGCCACATTCACCAGGCCTGCCCTCAGCAGCCCTTGGTCACACTTGGCCTGCCATTCTGGCATCTGACTCTACACCAGCTATTTCTCTGCTAGACACTCCCCCACTGTGACTCTTTGCCAACACCAGCTCACTCATTCAGCAGACTTCCTCTTGCCAGGCCACGTGGGCCAGTTCTATCAATCTGCCATTCTTATCTCTTCCCTCTTCCTATCTCTGGCTCTTATTTTTATGCACCCTTTGGTACTTCTTGCTTCTCACAGGTCTTTCTCTCAGACCCTGCCCACCAAGACAGGATGGCATCCACACAATTTTCAACTCCATCATTACCCCTGTATCAAAACCAGGAGATGCCCATTGGCATCATTATAAGAAAATCAGTGTAGGTCATTCTTGAGTTTCCTTTCAGTTACTGGGACAAAAATAGAGAATGGGTTAACTCCTTGACCTCTTCCTTCCCAGGTTTGACTGGCCTTCCCTCACAGTCTCAAGAAACGGGGACACTGGGTGGTCAGTTGTGGCATATGGCATCCTTCTGTTCTCTGTGAATCTATTGACCATTCCACCAGCTCTTTGTCTACCCATCCATCCACCCATCCGTCTGTACTTCTATATAAATCCACTCTTGTAAATTATTTAGGACAATGTACAGATGCTTTTCCTCCAATATCAAGCAGAAGTTATCCACTTATGAAGGACAAGCCACCTGTCACATCAGATTTCAAGAGCACAGAGACTAGAATGAACAGGGAGGAGGAAAGTTTCAACCTGGGAGAGACAGCGTGCCAGCTGGCAGCTTTCTGGTTATTATTTTATGACCCCACTTACATGTGTGGAGGGGGGAGAGCCTGCCCCCTATGAAGTGGTGCTTGCCTCCAGGTCCTGTGCTCAGGTCCTCTAGAAGGTTCTCATGGATGTGGTGAACTCTCACCAATGTGAAAATGAGCCCTAGAATTCAGGGGTGCAGCACCATTGCACAACAGAAACAGTGGTGTTGCAGGCAGACTGGATGACTCAGATGAAACAGGCACACTTAAAAAGAAAAAAATTACTGACAGTACTAGTTTTGACTCAAGAATGAACTGGACAACTAGTGTGTGTGTGTGTGTGTGTGTGTGTGTGTGTGTGTGTATAAAGCCCTTAACAAATCAAAGCTAGTTAAAAGCTCTATTATACATGTGATTTCACTGGGTTACCTGATTTTATAAGCAGAATCAAATTTCAACAACAGTCTAGTGTTTTAGTCAGGAAGATATTCAAGACTAGAACAATATAAGGCTACTCAGAATGTGACAAAGTAAGCGTGACATCCTTTTAAAAATACTGATTTTTAAACTCAAAATGTCTTGGGCTGTACTGAAAATATCAAATTGAGCTTCAAGTCTTGATTGAGGCACAGGCTCATGATGATACTTCCTCAGGTGGTCTTCCTTTCCTTTTCCCAGTCAAACATAGGCCGACAGACATGTTCTTGTGATATCTTGTCAAAAGGGGGCAGAAGCCACCAACTGGCAAGCCACAGGGGAAAAAAAAACTTTTAAAATGCAGTCTACTGCCCAGCTTTTTTTTTTTAAAACCAGAGACATCTCACCTGTGTGTAGCAGTTGTCAATAATAAAACAGTTTAACCACAGGGTTTATTAAAAAGGAAAATTAGCCAGGAAAATGTAAAGTCCTCACAGCCACAAGTGGCCAGTTATTTTACCCTAGTCACCATTTTCAGTCTCAAAAGTTCCAAACACAGTCCAAGATGGTGCCCCTCTGCCCCTCCAAACCTGAGAGGTAGGCACTGCCAAGTTCAGTCTTTTTCTGGAATCTTCTCTTCTTCTCTCTCTAGTGTTCTGCGCAGCTCCACTTCTCCAAGGCGCTTCAAACTTCTTCTGCAATTGCTGATACACAAATCAGCTTTCTAAATCCCTGGCCATCTCCAGGTACCAGCTTTCCAGTCCACCTTGCTGTGGTGCCACACTCTCCACACCAGCCACTCTTCTGCCAGCCACCATGGCTCCTTGCCACCTCCAGCTCACTCCTTAAGGGGTTTCCCCTAGCCAGGCTACGTGGACCTGTTCTCTCAGCCCACCAATCTGGTCTTCATCCTTTCTCTTTTATTCCCTTGCTCTTCCTTTTTATGTGCCCTTTCTGCACTTCCCGCATGGCTTTCTCTCAGACCTGTCCATCAGGGCATTTTTGGCACCTATTCCATTTTCAGCTCTGTCATTACCCTGTATCACTTGTGACCCTTCCCATGGCCAAGCACCCTCCTTCACCCCAGCATTCCATCAGTTAACTGCAAGTGCCCCTTTTCATTGAGGATGGAACTCTGAAGACCTGACACTTTGCCTGGCTTGGCCTAGGTCCCACATCTCTATCTCTCAAGTGACTAAAGTCATTTGTCCTTGACACTTTCACCCTCAAGAGTGGTTTCAGCTTTTACTATGGGCTTGAAAATAGGGCTGTTTTTATATTTATATTTATATGTTCAAGTTCGAATCCCTCTCCCTGTCGATGTGGTTCTACTGGGAGGGTCTCTGAGGACATTGAGAGGTTCCAACAAGGGCATCAGGGCGACCTCACCCAGTAAGGCTGGTGCCCTTGAGAAACGGACATTGGGGACATGGATATGTAAAGCATACAGTGGGAAAGCGTTCTTGCAGAAGCAAGAAACAAGACCTCAGAGGAAACCCTACTTTGGCCTTGCTGGTTGAGGCAGCCCTGCTGATGCCTTGACCTTGACTTTGACCATGGCCTTCTAGCCTCTAGAACTGAGGCAATAAATAAATCACCCATCTGTGGTCCTCTTCTTGGGCAGCTGTCCAGTGCATGAGCACACTCACTCTGCTGTGTTCAAGTTTTCATTTCAAAGCAACACTTTTACCACCTGTTCTAACGGGAGCTGGGAAGTTTTTAAGTTAACTGGAAAACATATTGTGGGAACACATATGCCTGGCTCATTTTAAATAGCAAGAGTGTGCCTGGGGGGGACGATCTGCACATCTTCATCTGAGGCACTGCTAGTGTCTTACGTAGAGCAGGGTCAAGGGCCCTTCTCAAGGGTCAAGGTCAAGGGTCCATTCCAGCTTTCCATTAACTAGCTCTGAGTCAATCAAGTATCCTTTCCAGTTTCAGGCCCTTCCTCTGCATCAGGGCAGTTTCCACATGGCTCAATATCTGTGCCCTTTCAGAGACCCTTAGCATCAGCTGTAGCTGAGCGAGGTGAGGGAGAGTGTGGCCTGCCTGCCTGCTCCTCAGCCTCAGTGGGTGCATGCATTTTCCTTTCACCTCCTGAAAAAGATCTCATGTGGGCAAAGCCTCATGGGACTAAAACAAGCTTCAGTGTGCCCCTTAAAGAGGACATCCCAGGCTCCATGGAATCCCTGTTTTTTGTTTGTTTCTTTGTTTGTTTTAGAGACTAGGTCTCACTGTGTTGTCTGGGGTAGTCTCAAACCCGCGGACTCACACTCAAGTGATTCTTAGCCTCAGTCTCCCAAGTAACTGGGATTACAGGTGCACACCACTGTGCCCAGCTATTTTTTTGAGACTAGGTCTCGCTATGTTGTCTGGGGTAGTCTTGAGCCTGAGGACCCAAGTGATTCCTAGCTTCCACCTCCCAAGTAGCTGGGATTACAGGCGCATGCCACTGTGCCCGGCCCTATTGTCCTGTTACCTGTGACCGAGGCTCAGCGACCATAGGTAATAGAGTATCTGATGAAATGTAGGAAACCAGGCCCCAGGGACGAGGTGACTTTCTGGATATGTGTAGGAGTCAGTGACAGAGAGTGGATGGGTCTGTGGACCCCTTTGTCCCCTACCAACACTTAGTACAATACAGCATGCATCCAGGACCCAGGCATTGTCTGTGTGACATTTATGAGCACAGCACTGGGCACCTGTTCACAGCTTTCCTGAGGACTGTGGAGAGAAAAGTACTGACTCATTGAGAAACACCACCTGACCAAGTGGTGGCGTGGATGCGGAGAGAAAGGAAAACTCTTACACAGCTGGTGGGAATATAAACTGGTCCAGCCACTATGGAAGGCTGCATGAAGGACCCTCAAACTACTGAAAATGGAACTTTTTCCATTTTTACCAACTTTTACCATTTGACCCAGCAATTACTCTTCTGGGAATCTACCCAAAGGAGACCTCAATGTGCGTACAAAGGGACACCTGTGATCGGATGTTTATTGCAGCACTATTTATAATTGCAAGGACATGGAAACAACCCAAATGCTCCAAGACAGGTGACTGGATGAAAAAGATGTGGTCTAGATACACAATGGAATACTACTCATACATCAAAAATGACAAATTTGACGAATTTATGATAACATGGTTGTACCTAGAAGAAATCATATTGGCAGAAACAAGTCAGAAGGAAAAAGACAGAAATCAGATGGTTTCACTAATATATGGGTAATAGGAAAAAGAAGCAAAAGGCCAGGAGGAAAAGTCCAAACAAGCTAACAACCAAACTAAAGAACACAACTTGTGGGGATGGGGAGAGATAGGAGGGAGTAGTCAGGAAGGGAAGGTGGTGGGTGATCCCAAGGAATACAAAGCTATGAAATATAAGTAAGTAAGTAAATAAATAAGAAAAGCACCACATGCCGTCTATGCTTCCATCTCCCTCCCATTTCTGTTCTTGTGTCAGCTGTTAAACATTTAATAAGCTGCTGTGAGAAAAATGCTGTCTGACATTCAGAAAGGAGGCTGCATTTCCACATGCTCCGGACAGGCCTCTTCTGTCAGAGAAATCAGAGATGGGCATTTGTCTGACTCCAGCTATAGCCATTATTTCTGTACCCCAAACCCTACCCCAGGTGCAGCCCATAGCCCCGCTGTGTCCCTGTACCCCAGAAGAGGGTTAAAGCTGCAAGCAGTAAGCATTTATTTCCCTAGATTCTCTCAGAGCTAAGTCTGCTGGGTTTTGTAGAACATTCAAAAAGCAGACATCAACAAATGAATATCATGAATCAACTGGAGAAAAAATATATAGATATCTCTCCTTTAATACAAGCCTCAATTCTGCTTTTGATTACTCCCTCTTTCCTCCATAAACAACCAGCACCCAATGCTTTTAGAAATCTTTCTGCTGTTTCCGGTCTGTTTTGCTTTATTTCTGCAATAGTGAGGGAGTTGTTCCCAGCAGCCTTGTTAGGGCATGGGGTTTGCCTTCAAATCTTAGTATCAGGACATAGCTAAAGGTTTCACCTGATGTGTGGGTTAGAGAACAATATTTATATTTCTTAGGGTGTTTGCTTGCAGTTAATTGTTGGTAACTGTCCCCTCACACCTTATATATACTGTCACTCCGGACTCTTCTCTCTTCCCCCACATCTGTGCCCTTGACTGTCTGTGGGTGACCTGGGGGATCTCCTTGGATCATAGCTATTCATAGTATAAGCAGGCAATCAGGGTACAAGGATCTTTCCTGGCTGAGGCAATCCAGCAAAGAGGCCACCAGGGCAGGCAAGAAGCAGGTTTATCAGTACTGGTGCTGACTCAGCAGATTCACATCCAAAGGCTGAGCGCTCCTAATAGGAAGTTAAAGGCTTATATACTCTGTATGCTCTGGTGTTCCCGGTGGGCTATCATCGGTGGTCGTACAAGACCTGACATGGCGGAGAAAGAATGAGGAAGCTTCAAGGGGAAACTGGGCTGCACACCAGGAAATGGAGTCAGTCATGGAATGTATAACTAGACCCCTGGGCTGTACTTCTTAGGTCGCTGTGCTTCAGCAGACTTCACCTAGTCATCATGCTTCAGTGACATTTTCTGGGCTCACACCTTGGCCTTCATGACCTGATACTGTGCTGATGCAGTGAGGTTTTCTCAGTGTTCTGCTTCCTGCTGCCAGCCACCAAGCCCAGGCCTGCACAGCCCCATGTAGGACCATAGGTTTCAAACAGGTTTTCACTGGCTTTCATCTCCTAGCAAATCCGTAAAATATGGACTTTTAGATTCAGGCACATATACTTGTAGAAAAAGGCATTAAAAGTCACGTTAGAATGACTTCAGCTTCATTTGACCTAAATTTTATATTTTATACAGCAGGAATCTGACCCCACAGAAGTCTTGAAAGGCTAGGACTTAGCCCCAGGCCTTCTTTTGCCTTGGCTTTCCCAGATCCCCCAGTGAACCCCATCTTCCCATAGATATTTCCTTTCCTACAGCCAATTTCTAATTACTGAAACTAGCAAGACAGAGGGAAATTCATTTTAAGGATTAGATTTCTTCTTTCTCCCTTATTAGCTCAAGATGCATCTAGGTCTGTCCTTGCACAGGCTCCTGGTCTGTGCATATTAAACAGATCTGTGCCTTGGCTCATACTTAATTATCTTAATTTCAGCTTTCTGCAGAGGAAAAAGAGAACTCAAATCCTTTGTTTTTAATTCCAGAAATCAGTCTGTGAGTCTCGAATGGAGACCCTCGTTTTACCCTAATATGCTGTGTTCCCAGAAAGTGGGAAAAAGGTAACTACATGCTACCTAGAGTTCATTCAGTGATGTAATTATTTTGTCACAGCTGTGTCCATTTCAGCTCAAGGCTATTTTGTGTGTGCATGTTACCTTAACTATCATTGCCATGCAAATAATCAGACCATCATTTTTTTAAAAAAAAATTTATTATTTTTTTCTTACATCATTCTAGCCCATCTTTTCAAAGAACAATGATTTCCAGTACTAACAGTAATTTAGCACTAGATATAAATAATAATTTATAATGAATAGTTATAAATAATAAGTAATAGTAGTTTATAATAATAATAAATAATAATAATTTATATGAAATTCAGGTCCCTGTGTATGTGTGTATGGTGAATGTTGTCATATTGGAAAGGTTACAAAATTTGATATTTAATTTATACAAATCAACAAATTAAAAGTGATGTTTTTCTGAGCCTCCTCTGTGACTCCTGTTCCATGAAGTCTCTTGTCTGCTTTTGTCCTTGTGGGACTTGTAGTCTGGTTCATCAGCTCTCAGGTTCCTGTGCAGCTACAACGGAAGCTTTGAGTAAGAGTCAGCCCACAGATACATGATGTACTCAGTCCATGAGCCCAGGAAACAGAGATGAAATATTGACAGTCCATGGTACATCAGTTATTAAACTCTTTAGTGAGACAGTGGATGTAAAGAGAATTAATGTCATTTCCAAACTTCGATAGAGAGGCAAGAGCTAAGACAGACTAAGGTTTTCCTTTGCTATTTGTGTAATTCAGGATACTGGGTTGGAAAAAATCCTATCACACCCTGTCTCATTTTGAAGTTTTTTGATGACATTTCTTCATAAGTTGTATCTTTGTAGAATTGGGTTAAATATTGGGAATATGAATGGATAGCAAGATGTTCTTGACATTGTATGTCCTTAATAGTAGTTCTCCATGCTCTGCTATCCTCACACAAGGGCACCCCAACATTTCTGAGCACCCACACACTACATGCTAGGTAATATGCTGGTTACACCATCCCTGTGGGTTGCATGTATGTATATGCGAGTACACACGTGTGTGCACTCATGATCCCCATCTTAGAGATGTGAGAACTTAGTGGCACCGGTAAGTTGTGTTGAGTCATAGAATCAAAGAGAGATAGAACTAGGACTTAGAACTTTCCTGAAAGCTAAGTGTGTGCTTCAGGCATCAGCTAACACTGCCTGGCTAAAAGGCAGAGGTGAGTTATCCTGTCAATGAATAGCCTAAAGCACTTTTAATTCATTTCACTCCTCTGTCAATACTCTTAGTTTCACTGAAGAATCCTCTATTGCATCTTCATTGGAAAAGTGGAAAACACTATTTAAATCAGGAGGAAGTTTACCTTGGGGTACAGTGTTTAAGCAGCTGGAAATGTTTTATAAGCCGAGTTGTTTTTTAGTAAAACTCTTGCTGAAACACTGTCCTTTCTGAACCCCACCTCCCACTAGTATAAAGAGCAAGACCTTTAAACAAGATGCTATCCTGCATTTATTAGTCAAAAAGAAGCCCTTAAGCACTTAGCAGTAAATGCAGGTCTTTATATATGTGATATCACCTACTTTGTGCCAGGTATATCACCTACCTTGCACTCCAAGTTATAATAGTTGCATGAGTATTGTTTAACTGTCAGGGAAAGGATACCCTGTTTTATATTAATGACTTCACAGTTTATTTTTATAATGACTCAATGAGGTGGAAACATTTTTCCACCTTAATATAAGCAGACTGATCTTCAGTGATTTTAAGTCGCCTAAAATCACAGAGCTAATTAGTAGCAGAGCCTAGGACTGATTTTCTAACTAGATGATACTTCAAAACAGAAGCATGACCACTCCTAGATTGCAATTGTCGTGGAAAAGGAGGCTCTTTATCAGAAGAAAAACTTACAGAAATTCACCTCCTTTTTCCCCCAAATGCTTTCTGAGCACATTTCCTAGTGGAAAGCCCTCTGTCTGCCAGAGCCTGGGGAAGACTGTCACTGACCCTGCTCTCAGAGAGTTGACAGCCTGCTCTGGGCACACCCTGGCTGCTTTACAACATGGCTGCCACTGTTCAACATGGCTCCTCCCACAGGAGCTGAACCACAGGGGACAGAGCCCAAAGGAAGGGTCATGTCCAGCAATATATCCCTCACTGCTCTCTAGCAAAGAAAAAAAAAAGATGAATGAAAGAAAATGGCAGAAAATTGAAGGCTACCTTAAAGGTTTTTTTAAGCACTTTTCTCGGTGAATAAAAAAGTATCAAAAACAATACAAAATAGTTTCCTTAAGACTGATTTAAAATGACTTAGATTTAAAACTACAGATTTAAAACTATTTACAGCTACTGATTTTTAAAAAATCAGTAATTCTAAAGAAGAGGAGGAAAGGAGCTGTAGTGATACAGATAATAGCTGTTAGCTTTATTTTATCGTATTATGTTTAGTTGGTGGTGATTTTAGTTTTAGAAGCAACAAAGACGGCAGGAAAAGGCAGGTGCTTGTTTGCATTCTGAAGGAAACAGTCTCAGAATGGGTTGATTTTCTCCTGGGAGTGTAGAAGGCAGTCTGGTCTCCTCCTCCTCCAGTGGCTCTGAGGTCCTGGGACTAGATCTTGGAGGAGAGGACCTTCATATTTGGAAAGTGGACCTGAAGGAATTTACAGCTGATATGGATGTTTCAGTAGCCATTTCTTCCTTCTCCATCCTCTGTATTTCCCAGTGAGCATTTTAAGTATGGTGCTAATGGGAAACATATTTGTATCTTGAGCTCTGTGCAAAAGGTTCTGAGTTGTGTCTAGTAGAGTTGCCCTTACCCTTGGAGTTGAGGTTGTCACCATTAAACTGAGTATAATGTGTCAGTGTGATATCAGTTGATCTGAATTCTCTCCATCTGCTTATCAATATATGTTAAATACCTGGAGGTATTTTAGGGGCTTATGGATTCTGAATTCCCTCGCATCCAGGTCTGTGCTATGAATTGTTTTGCTTTATTTTCACATGATTATTTTCTACTTAATGCACGTTTGCACAAAGCTGCTTCACTAGTCATGTTCAAAGCCTTTGAACGCGTGACTTGTATTCCTGATAGCTTTAAGATGATTGAGCTTTGACTATTGATTGCATTGAATTCTGTGTCTTGATGTCACATGAAAAAAACAGCCCTCTTGCAGTTGAGGTCATGATCTTAACTGTGCTTCTGATAGACCCATGTGCCCTAGTGCATCCCATTCCATGTGGCCTAAGTATGTAGTAGGCTATGCCTTCTAGGTTTGTGCAGTTACACTCAGTGATGTTCCCACAAGGATGTCATCCCTTGAAGACACATTTCTCAGAAGCTTCCCATCATCAGTTAACACATGGCTGTATTTCTGTGACCAGGTCTCTATAATGCACATATTTTGGATGAAGCTTCATGGTAGCTTTCCAAGTTCTTATTAGTCAGAATCCACTGTGTCTTAAAAATAAAACTTGGGCAGCATTAAGGCGGGTCTATAATAGTGTGGCTGCGGAGCTTGTACAGTTTGGGGTGCCCCTGTGCCTTAATGTGGTCATCGACAGAGTATGCGAGCACATGAACTTAGGGCTTAGGGAGAGCCTTCCTTCTCAGGAGGTCCTGGGATGGGGGGGCAGGTGCTCAAACCTCCAGCACTTTGCAGTCAATTTACCACTGGTTAGACCTGCCACACTACCTTCAAAATGTCTATTCCTATTTCTCTTGCACTCACTTAACTTCTTGTCCTCAGGTGCAGAGATCTTGTCCTTTTCATCTGTGGAGATCTGAGATGTTAAAAAAAGAAAGCTTGTGAAACTGAACTGGGAAGTGCAGAAACAGGCGGCCTTAATAGTCTTATGCCTTGTCCCACAGAAAATAGGTCAGAAGTTCTCTAGAAGTGTGAAGGAACCTCACTCATTAACTTCATGATGCTGTTTCTCTCATCAGCTGAGGACACGATCTTTCTCTGTGAGGTGTCCTGGTTGAAATGTCACAGTAATTGTTGTCATAGCAATGGTTAGCGATGTAGATCAGAGTCACTGTTCTGCATATGAGGAATCACTCTGAGTTTACCTGTGCTGCTGAAACTATTGGGAGGAGTGGAACAGAAAAAGAAGCAGGGTGACTTACAAAGAGATGGGGTGTACTCTTGTCGAGTCCCCGCTAGCAAAACCCATAAAACCCAGTGGATTTCTAGAAGCAGCCAGCCAGCTTGAATCAGGCACAGAGAGAGGTCACCTCTTAGGGGTTCCAGTATCAGTGGTTTTGATTACTTCACCCTTTTTTTCACATTTTGTATTTTGATCCATGGAAAAATAGGCTAAGAGAGATGTCTGAAATGTTAAAGGATTTTTTCACTTCAGAAAAATCACATTTGCTCTTTCCCAAGATTAAAGTATTAAAGTATGCTGATACTCTCAGATAAATAGATTCATTGATTGGTCAACAAGTTATTGATATAAAAGCTATGCTGCAAAATCAAGTGACCCAGCAAAATGCTAAGTTGTTTGAAGGGCTTCTGAGAATGAAACTTCTGGTGACACCGCAGAAGATGAAGATGCTTCCTGCGTACTTAAGACTAGAACAGAGCCCTCTGAATTAAATAATTGAAACTGAATTTTCTAAGACAGGATATGATAGCAAGATGTGTATATGTATATAAAATACAAAATGATTAATACATCTGTTGACAAGTAGAACTTCATGTCTTTTGACAGTCTCATGTCCACAGACAACATATAGTATTCATTTTTAACTCATCACATTTTTCTTGACTTTTTCTTCTTCTTACCATAATGTTTTTGATCTGACTTAGTGAGTTGCTCACAGAGAGATGAGGTAGAAGTGATTTTTGAAAACCAAATGTGTTTGGAGGATGAATGGAGGGAAACACTTTTTCCTCTATCTTCTTGAGTTGTTATTGGGATTTGCTACTGAAATAGGAAAAAGGCAAATTAACTGGAGAAAAAGCATACAATTTCTATTTGAGGTTACTCTGTGGTTACAACTGTGGTCACTCTGAGGTCACAACTGTGCGTAAGGTAGAAGAACCCATAGTGACTGCATACATGTTTGCATGCATGGAAGTCTTCTGATAAAAAGTGAAGACCCCAAAGAGTTGACTAGATTCAGGGTCCTACAAACCTCTTAACATAGGATGTCACACTATGGAGAATTGACAAGAAAAAGGAACAGTGGGTTGGGCATCCAGGGGTGGTTTGTTGTGGTGTAATCACAATAGGGAGGTCACTAGTGGGAGATATGGACTCTGTGGTGTGTCTGTACAGACATCTTAGTAATCAGTTGTCTCCAGTCTCCACTGATAAGGGTTGTTCTCCTCGTGGCAGGGGATAGGGAATGAAACTCACTAAGGACTATGTATGTTCTTATTTTAAGCAGTTAGTGAATGGGATTTTAAGGCAAAGGCCTGGAGTCTAAAGACTTTCTTAGTTCTTGTCTCTGGGAGAAAAGAGTTCTACATTGAGACCAAAGTCACATAAAAACAAGATATTTCTTGATAGGTAGGGGGGAAGAAAAGGAGAGCTCTCCAAGTGAGGGAAGGGGTCCTGAGTGGGATACCCTGAGGTGGCAAGTAGTGTGAGTGTGTGAGCCCTTGTGAGTGCCCTTGTCTGACAACGTTTCACATGGGTTGTCATTCATTTTTGCTGGGATAGTTAAGCATGCCCTTGTGTGACACCATGGGAGGGGGTGGGCTTGTTGCCAGAACAGTTGGATGTGTCCTTCTGCAAGAAGACTCCTGGGAGCTGGTGCCTGGTGTCTGTTGGACAATGTGCACACATTTTCCCTTTATTGACATTTCATCTGTATCTGCTTGACTGTTGGTTCCCATGTGGCAAGTCCAGTCTTCCTGGTTCCTGTTTCCCTTCCAGTGAACCATCAGATCTGGGGTTGTCCTGGGGACACATGCTCTAAAGCTTATAATTAAATCAAGTGTCTTCAGCAGATGTTGGTTGAGAGATAAAACATTATAAAGTAATAAGGCTTGGAAGGCTTTGATGTCCTGTAATGTAGTGACAACTGTGACTATGACTGCAGGAGTGGGTTAGAGAGGTAGGAGTGAGGAGAGGTGGATGCTGCCAAAGCCCTCTATCCAGCCCTGTGACAGGTAAACCACTTTACATGGGGGTGAGGGTAGGGGAGTGGTGAATCCATGGAATACTCTTTCCAGGAGGAATTCCTTCAAGACACAACTCATGGATAACACAGCAGGCAAAATCCCTTTCTTACAGACTCACTAAGCACCTTAGCACTGAGAACTACTGCAGGATGGAAATCTACCAAATGCCTTTTCCTCTGGGATTGCCAAAAATTATTTCACCAAAGAAGAACCCTCTAGCTGCTGATCTGTAAAAATAGAAATATATATTAAAGCTCCTGAAATATATAGTCCCATGAAGATGCTTAGAAAAACTTGAGTTTGGTGATCCCTAGAGTGCTGTAACTAGTATTCTCCTTTATATTTTTAAAATTTAATTTTCTTTAGGAGAGAATCTATCCATACTCAGTAATGTGTTGAGTACAAAAGATGTCAAATGAAAATACAATTTTTAAAGACTTAAAGATATTAATACAGAAAAATAAGTAATGAGTCCGAGAGAATGCCGCAAAGACTTGGTAATATAGGCAGAAAAGTTCTTCCAGCTGTGAGCCAGTAGCTACACTGTGCACAGTTAGCAGGCAATGCATGCTCTGAGGAGAGAAGTGTGGAGGGTTCTGGGAGGTGAGCCAGTTGTTGTGGAAGAATCCAGAGCCGTGAGAGAAGGTAACTTGAGTCAGGAAAATGGAAAACGGGGGTAGGGGGAGGATTAGGGAGCACCTTAAAGAGAAATATCAACAAGTAGATTTTGATATTTAATATGATAAGGCAGCCTTGGAGGTGGTGTATCAAAGCTGGGGGCGGGGGTACTCTCCTTTTGTGCATGGCTTTTTCAAAAAATGAAGAATTTCCATGACCAAGGGCTGTTAATTAAGAAAAAAAAAATCAACCAAATAGCATGAGCCCTTCCATTAAGTTCCAATTTAATGTATTAAGAGAAAACTTTCCTCCTCTTTTATTTCTTTCAGTTGTTCTAGTTCCAGTTACATCTTATAGGCTTTCTCCTCTCAGATACCTAGTTAAAAACATCTTCAGACTCTCCCTCTGGGGAAACTGTTTTCCTGGTGGGGCCAGTCTGTTCTCTGGAGGGGCTGCTTGCTACACTGGCCCTGGCTGAGAGCGGGCACTTGGGTTAAAGGACCACTGCTGGTTACCAGGACCTGTTCTCTGACTCCTCCCCATGCACTATGTCTCACAGATATCACCTGTCTGTCATGCTGTCTGCACTGACACTGGTAGTGGTGCGCACCTGTTGTCCAAGCGCTGGGAGGCGAGAGGCTTGGGATCGCTTGAGTTCGCCTGTTCGAGACTACCCCGGGCAACATAGTGAGACCTGGTCTCGAAAAAGCAGCCAGGTGCTGTGGCAGGTGCCTGTATTCCAAGCTACTGGGAGGCTGAGGTCAGGGATTGCTTGAGTCTGTGGTACCTCAGGCAACATAGTGACACATAGTCTCAAAAAAAAAAAAATTAAGCTCACTGAACTTACAGAAACCTTGATTTCCTGGGAGTTTTCTGTTTTAGAGATGCTTTTTAAGGTGGTTGTTAAATACAGAGGAATTTAGAGCTATTTATCTTCCAAAATCAACTCTGTAGCTTCGCTACCTTCTTAGTTACTTTCCACAGGCAGAAATAACGATTGGAGCTTTATACTTCTTAGCTCTGCCTCATCCTTGAGCACAGTGCCCTGCTGTGTTTTGGTATCTGTCCCTTAGGATATTGAAGTTCTCCTATTTCCTTAGTTCTTTGTAGCCCAGAACTCAGCAGTAACAGAAATATTTAAAAAATGAACCAAATGAAAGTATCACAGTCATATTGGGCATATTTCACAGAAAATTAATTGCCAATGTCTTACTAATACAATATCAAAATTATTCTGCTTTGAGTTTCTTGTAAATCATAAGGACATTGAACACCTAACAGAATTTTAGGCAGGGATAGGAATAGTTGCTATTACTAAATCTATGAAAATAGGCTCTTTTCTTAATATTTAGTCTTTCTTTAAACTCCAGTGCATTTCAACTGTCAGACTTTATATGACGTGTTTCTTTAGACCTTAGATGCCAGTCATGGAATCTGTCAGAAGTTTCCTAAATATTTCAATGCAAGTCCCAGAGGTCAATTCCTCTCAAAAAAATTTTTGGCCCTTAAAACACATAGCATTTGGACAATAAATATAGAAAAGAAGATCAAACCCATTCTTAACAATGAGTTTTGAAACAGCAGCACTGTGGGGGGAGAGGAGTTCCTCGTAATTGTTTGTCTAGTCCTGTGGCTGCTCTTAGTTGAAGTTACCTCATGTGAAGTACCTCAGGAAGCAATGCATCTGCATGGAGCTAAAGTCAACTTCCCAGGGGACACTGGCGAGAGCCATACCTGTTCTGCATCCCCTGGGGCATTTCCTTGGAATAAACTAGGCGGGTGGTTCATGTTCTCCTGTCTTGGATTCAATGACCTGTGGGAAAGCTTTGCTTTTCCTGTAGGCTGGGGCTCCCCCTTCCTGCTTTCACCCCCACAGTTGCCGCGATTAGTTTAGGATGCTCCTTTCTGGCTCACTATTTCCTCTATTTGAAGCCTGAATTGCAGGCGGGTTTCCACGTCTGTCTGTGCGTGCTCCTAGTTATTGCCTCACTCTGCATATCATCAACCTCACTCTTCGAAAGCCTCCTTAACACAGATGACTAGGGTGTCCATCATGCGTCAGACTGTAACCAGGACTGGAAGGCAAAACTGAAACCAAAGGCTGTTGTAGATGGCGCACCCTTGAGGGGGACATGATGAGGGAAAACAGCAGAGACAAGACAGTCTCTGAGGGCCAGAGGGAATCGGTCGGGGTGGAGACTCCCACAGGAATATAGGAGCTGTGGAAATGGGCCCTGGGATTGAACAATTCAGGATCCAGCAAATTCCAAGGGATGGGTGAGAGAAGCCGATGAATTTTGTTCAAGGGCCATTGCAGCCCTGAGAGGAGAACACAGAGGTGGGTGTTGCTGAACTGTGTGTATGATTTGTAGGGTCCTTTGGCTACTGTTGCTGTTCTCAGTGTTGCTTGCCAGGCACTGTTGCTTTCTCTGGAGCCTCTTGGCAGCTCCAGTAAACATCTGCTGCTGTTGGGTGTTGGATTTCTAGGCCAGTTTCTCCTGGCTGCCAAGGGCGTCAGCTATGGAACAGGACAGAGGCTCCAGCTTGGAAGCATGACCTTTGTTTAGGATTAAAACTGGACAATAACTGGAGTAAATTAACTGGCCACTTGTCACCCAGTGACTTCTTGCTTTCACTTGCTTGTCAGATGTTACTGTTGATGTCATTCCCCAAACCTGAGATGTCTTGCAACTGTGCATGAGGTAGAAGAACCCACAGTGATTGGGCTAAATATCTGGTCCTCTTCTTGTTCAGTTTTGGTGCCTGTTTGCACCCAGTTTCAATAGGAGATGTGTCATGTGGGGACAATATGGAGACACTGGGTATTATACTGTCACCTCTGTCACTGTGCTGGGGGGCAGCTACACTCAGTTTAATTAGTTAGCATGATTATACCTGTGAGAGCCAAGAGATTATGCCACTGGGTGTGATTTTGAGCTTTAGTTGAGAACCATCTTGAGTCCAGATCTAGTTACATCACCTGTGAGTCATTTTTTGTCAATTTGTACCAAAATGGGTCTTTTTTCCAAGAAACAGGAAAAGGTGCAATTGAAAACATGCACGCAAGAAAGATTTTGAGTTGCTGATGTGAGTTGTCATCCCTCTTTACACTGGGCAGTACCCATTTTACAAGAACAGAAGAGCTGAACTCATACAATTCGCATCGCAAACTTGCATATATCTTTATTGAAGTAATTTCTGCAATTATGTGGATGGGATCTTACAGTCATGGACATCATGTGTGCCAGTTAAGATATTAGCTGTTACCATTTTATGGATGATACAACAAGATGTATCACCCCTTTAGGAGTCTTTTCCAGACAAAGAATACTTTTGAAGCTCATCTATTGATACCATGTTTCTATCTTTTACATTAATTGCTTTTATAAAATCTTGGAAATCTGTAAAACTGCAGATCGTTAATTTTCCTTTGTTCAGTGCTTTAAAAGGCTTTCTCTGATAAGGAGCCAGGAGTGTTTGTGCTGATATTCTACATGCCAGTTGCCAGCCAGCTGCCAGCTCTGCCCATCATGAACTGCAAAGTCTTGGTCAAGTCATGTAACCCCAGTACAATAATAGCATCTGACTCACAGAGGTTCATCATTATTAAATGAGGCACTAACTCCCAAACACTTAGAACCATGCTTGGCTATTGTTATTATTCCAGGGTAGAGGTGGGGTTTGTTGACTGGTGGGGGAAGAAGGTGAAAAGGAAACAGAGCCAATATTTGTTACATTATAGAATCTGGCAAAGATTTTTTAGGGGGGTTGAAATAGAGGAATATGAGAATTTTTTTAGCAGTTAAAAACTATATTGGGGGTTTCAGCTTGTACCCCCAGTTCAGGGAGCCAGTTTATACTTCAGGCGTAGAAGCGTTAGGCTCCTCAGATCTCTGAGTGGCAAAGATCAAAAAGAGCACATTCGTGAAAATCTTTCATCCCTGGGAAAGAAAAAGGTCTTTGGGTTCCAGCTTTAGAGTGAAAGGTCAAAGCTGCCCCAGGTTCAGTTTGAAGGATTCAGAAAGAAACCCAAGCAAGATAAAGCAATCCTTAACCCGGAATCCTGATTCTGAAATCCATCTTCAGGCCTAGGTTGCTGCCTGTTCTAGAATGCAGACACCCCAGGGAGCTGTGCCAATTTTAAACCGCTAATTTACCCTTGAAGCAGTGAGCTCCGGCAACCATGGGTGGGGTGTCCTAGGACCAGGTTCTGCCCTGTGGCTGGGTTGGCCAAGAAAGGTGCCAGTCTGCTATGCAATCTGTCTGTCCTCACTTCTTATCACACAGTGACCTTCCAGCCTTATCCAGCTACTGAAGGAGAGCTCTTCCCCAAGGCACCCAGGTCTTACACTCTGCTCAGATCAAAAGGCATCATCATTTTGCTCCAAACACATGCTCCTCTCCCCATTTTCCCTGTTTGGTGACTCAGGATAGAGGCGTGGGCTTTCATAAATTCGTCAAATTTGTCATTTTTAATTGATGAATAATAGTCCACATCTTTTTCATCCATTCATCCTAGAAGAAATCATATTAGCAGAAACAAGCCAGAAAGAATAAGACAGAAAACAAATGGTTTCACTAATATATGGGATATAGGAAAAACAAGCAAAAGGCCAGGAGGAAAAGTCCAAACAAGCTAACAACCCAATTAAAGAACACAACTGGGGAGGAGGGTTGGGAGATGGGAGGGAGTGGTCAGAGAAGGAAGGTGGAGGGTGATCCCTGGGGAATACAAAGATGTGAGACATGTATAAATGAATGGAAGGAAGAATGAAAGGAGGGAGGGAGGGAGGAAGGGAGAGAGGGAAGGAGGGAGGGTGTGTGTCCGTCCCCCCTCCAGAGAAGGTGGTGGGTGATCCCTGGGGAATACAAAGATGTAAAGCATGTCTAAATGAATGATGGATGCATGAAAGAAAGGGAGAGAGAGACAGAGAGAAAGAAAGAGAGAGAGAAAGAAAGAAAGAAAGAAAGAAAGAAAGAAAGAAAGAAAGAAAGAAAGAAAGAAAGAAAGAAAGAAAGAAAGAAAGAAAGAAAGAAAGAAAGAAAGAAAGAAGAAAGAGTGTGGGTTTTTCCCCCTTTCCCAATTATTCTAAATTAAAAATATTTTTATTAAGAAAATGAAAGTAGGTATGCATTGCAACATTATGTAAGTCTTTTACTTGGTACATCTGTTATTTACCCCTGGGTTCCCAATCTCTGGGTATTTTTATTTTTTTGTTTTTCTGTTTTTTGTTTTTTGGATTTTTTTGTTTGTTTGTTTTTGATGGTGCATTATAATATCTCCCCTCCCCCTTCTTTCTGTTGAGAGATTAAAATCACTTTTGTAAGCCAGCATTCGTTAGTTTTCACTTTATTGCTGCACTGGCTCTAATACTGGTATAATCTCACCTATGCATCACTAAATCAGTTCTTACAGAAAATGGTAAGTATAATGTCAGACTGTGTCTGAAAGAGAGTCTTATATGAAAGCAGGTAATCAAAAAATCACTATGATATGCTGTTTTTAGCAATTTGAGGTAAAACTGACATAATTTCCAACTGCAAATACATGTCTACACACCTGTAAGACTAGTATCTCAAATAAGATAGTGGATATCTCCATCACTCCCTAAGTTTTCTCCTGCTCCTTCCTAATTCTTCCTGCCTATGCCTGCTTTCCTCCTCCCACATCCCAGGCAATCACTGTTCTGCTTAATAGTTTCACTTAAGTTATAGATGATTGTTGAGTTATTTTTACTGCTGAGTAATATTATGAGGTTGCATTGCAAGATGAAGTTATAAGCATTATAAAGTTATATACTAGTAAGTTTATCCATTTATGGATCAACAGATAATTAGGCCATTTTCAGTTTGGGGGTGTCACAAAAAAAGGATCACTATGAAAGATTTTATATATGGTTTGTGTAACCATTTCACTTCTATTAAGTGAGTAAATAGGGATGACATGACTAGATCACGTGGTAGGGCTGGTCGATATTTTAAGAAGCGGATGATTTTTCCAAGTAGTATTTTTTTACCTCTCTTAGAACTATCCCAGGATGATTTATCTTCTCCATCATCTTACTCTTCATAGAGTTAGCATCTAACAGTTCTAGACATTTGCATGGGTCTGTATCTTACCATGGTTTTAAATTGCATTTCTCTGAAACTGTTGACCTTGAGACTCTCTTCATGTTCTTCTTTGCTGTGTCTTCATTGACTGAAGTGTCTTGTCAGATGTTTTCCTGTTTTGTTTTTCAAGGGAGTTATTGCTTTCTTGCTGAGTTTTGAGAGTTTCAAAATATATCTTGGTTATAATTCTTTTATCAAATGTATGATCTGAAAATATTTTTTCAAGTCTGATTTGTTCTTTTTTAGTCTTAGCAGTGATTTTCACAATAGACATCACAAAGATTTTTCACATTTTAAACAAGTTTTATTTGCTTTAGGAGTTTCTACTTTAATCTATAGTTGATTTTTACTTTATTTTTGTATATGGGATAAGGGATGAAACTTGATATTCTTCATCTCTCCATCTTTCCCTCCCTACCTTCATCTCCCACTCCCTTCCTTTTTGGCATAAAGCTGACTCTTGCATCATTTATTTAAAGAATATCTCTTCTCCACTGAATTGTTTATGCATAATTGTTCAATATCAAACATGATGTATCTATATGGGCACATTTCAGGATTTTTAAATTATATTCCTTTATTTATTTGACTGCCATTTTACTAATACCATGTTGCCTTGTAGTAAACCTTAAAACTAAGTACTGGAAGTCCTCTTTGTTATCTATTTTCAGTGTATCGTTTTTATGTTTTTGTCTACTTTGTCTCTAATTATTTCAAAGTTATGATGTTATTTAAATATGATTTTTACTGTCACTTTTGATTACTTGTTGTGGATATAATAGATAATACAATTAATTTTTTAAATGTTGATCTTGTCTATTTATTAGTTCTAGAAAAGTTTTGGAGAATTCACAGCACTTTTTATATATACAGTCATGTCTACAAATAAATGTAATTACAGGTCTATTCTTCCAGTCTGAATAAGGTATATTTCATTGCTTTGTTTTATTACATTGCCTAGAACTTTCTGTTCAAGTCTGAGCAGATGTGATCAGAATAGATTAGCTTGTTCCAATGCGGCTCCACAAAAATCCCTTCTTCATTAACAGTCTGGAATAATTTGTGTAGAATTGATTTTGTTTCTTAAATATTTATTAGAATCTGCCACTGATACCATCTACATGTGAAGATTTGGAGAGGGGGATATTTTAAATAAAAATTCAACTTCATTAACAGATGCTGAACCATTTATAGGTTGTTTATTTCTTCTTGAGTATAACTTTTGGTAATTAAGATCTTTCAAGTAATTTACCCTTTTCATTTAATTTGTTGTATTTATGGGCATAGAGTCATTCATGATGTTTCCTTGTTATCTTCATGTTTTAAAATATATTGTGATCAGTTGTTTGTAATTTTAGTATTTTTTTTCTTTTCTCCTTTTTTTTCCAATCAGTGTGTCTAAACGTTTTTAAATTTTATTGATTCTCAAAAGAATCAGTTTTTGTTTCATTGGTTTTCTCTATTTTTTTTTGTTTATTTTATTTCCACTGAAAGATTTATTTTTTTTTCTTCTGCTTATTTTTTTTGCACCCCCCCCACCTCCCTTCTGCTTATTTTACTTGTTGGCTATTTTTCTAATATGTTAATGAAATTGATTTGAAAATTTTCTTTTTTTTCTAATATAGGCATTGAATGCTATCATCCTTCCCAGTACTGAATTTATAGCATCTATTATTTTTGAAGGGCTTATTTTAATTTTTTAGTTCGTAGTAACTTCTGATTTTTCCATTGAGTTTAACTTAATTTTATTCAATTTATTTTATAGATTATTAGATGTGTGTTAATTTTCAATTACTTGCATAGTTCTCCAAATATATCTCTAATGTAATTCCATTGTTGTTAGAAAACATATTGTGTATAATTTGAATCCATATAAATTTGTTGAAAGTTGTTTCATTGTCCAGAATATAGTTTATCTTTCTAATTTTCCATATTCACATGGAAATAATTAGTATTTTTCTGTCTTTGGTGTTACATTCTATAAATGTCATTTAGTTTAATAGTGTTTAAGTTTTCTGTCTTTATGATGTTATTTCTTTATGAGTCAATTATTGCAAAAATGGTGTTGAAATCTCTATAATTATAGTCTTATCTATTTCTCTTTTTAACCCTTTTCCATATCCATTTTTATCCATTTCCCTTTTTTGTGTTTTGCAGATATCTTATTAGGTGTTGAAATTATTATAAACTCATGATGAACTAACCCTTTTATCACCATGCTATTATCTACTTTCCCCCTGATTATATGCTTTACTTTAAAACCTATTCAATATTATATTTATATAGATATTTATATATATAGATATTTATAGATATTTACATAGATATTTATATAGATATCGATATATATAGATATTATATATAAATATATATAGTTATATATATTATAAAATATATTTATATATAATACTACTGCTTTCCTTTGATGAGTGTTTGCATGATATACTACATCTTTTTTATCTGACTTTTATCTTGTTCAGTCTTTCCTTATAAACATGTACAATATAATTATAGTAATTTTTAATTATCATTATTTATTTATCTATCTGTCATCTATACACTTTCTGGATTAATTCTTTTTCTCTCCTAATTATATTTTTCTGTCTTTGTATGCCTGGCATTTTTTAAATGGATGCCAGACATGAATTTTTATCATATTAGATATTTGGTACTATAAATACTTTTAAACTTTTTTTCTGTGGTGCAGTTTATTTACTCAAAAACAATTTGATAATTTCAGATCTTGCTTTAAAATTTTGTTAAGCAGAATAAGAGCAGTGTCTAATTTAGGGAAAATATGACCCGATTATTCAGACTAGATCCCCTAATTATTCTCTTGTGAGCCAGAGGCCATCTATTGTGGAGTTTTGGTTTTTTTTGTTTTTTGTTTTTTTTTACACTGGCTGGTGGGAACAGGACTTCTGTTCCTGTTTCGAACATTTGCTTTCTGCTTCTCATCTTTCCAGCTGGTCCTTTTCCTGAGCCCTGTCTGTTTCCATGCACAAAGAGTGGTTATCTGCCTCTGCAGATACTGGGGTTCTCTGGCTGTACCCTCTCTCATTTCCATTACACTTTCCTGCAAACTGTAATCAGCTTGCCTCCTCCTACGCCCAGCTCCAGCTCCTGAACTCAAGGAGACAGCTCGGCTCCTCTTTTGTGTCAGTGGGTGCCTCTAGGAAGAAGATAGTGAGTCAGAATTAGCTTTACAAGTTTATTAGGGGATATCAATTGTGAAAGATAAATAGGAAGGAAGCAGGGTCACATGGGCAAAACTACATACTGTCTGGAGGCAAAAAAGAAGGAAAGGACAGACGCACTGCAGATATGATCAGGTCTAAGCCAGCTCAACAGGGAGCTCTGGAGCCAAGACTGCTTGGTGGGAGAAACAACTAGACCTGCTCTTTCCTTGTCTGGGGGCAGCTTCGGAAGAGCATAGTATTGCTTCAGATATTGAAGCCAATTCAATAGATTGAGATTCTGAGGGAGATTCTGAAGGTGCTCGGAACTGTAGATCTTAAGAGATAAATAGCAAATTCTTTTTCTAAGGGAGATTGAAAGACCAAATCTTCACAGCTACCAGTTTCACTCTACTGAAATAATAATTTACTTTTAAAACAATTACCACAAAATGAAATCTATGCTTTGTTATAGCATGTTCTTTGTTGATTACACCCAACACATATTTATTGAGCACCTATTACATGCACAACACTATTTTAGGTTCTGGGGCTAGGGTGCTGAAGAGGGGATACATTCCATCAATCCATGAAGTCACAGATTTGAAATATCATCTAGACTAACCAGGTGGTCCATACAAAACTTGAAAACTTGAACTCTTGGAGGTCTTTACATCACTGGCATGAAAGTCTACAGGTGGGGCCCAGGGGCTGCTGACAGCAGGTACATAGCTTCTTCCTCCCTCATTCCACTGTTTCCAGGCCCAACTGCCTTTGGAAAAATATTGAAGGTCAGCAGCAACTGGAACCTCCCTTCCTGGATAGCAAAGAAATGCATTCCCGTCCCCCTCTCCCCTCCCCCTCTCCCTTCTTGCCTCTC
>PVHY01005561.1:0-66360 GCA_004024945.1 Uropsilus gracilis
GGAGGGAGGGGGGGGGAGGCAAACCCTTGAGATTACAAAGTTGTGAAATTTATATATAAATAAAGAAAAAAAAATAAAAATAAAAATAATTTCTCTTTGGAAAAAAAAAAAGAAATTAGTTACTTTTATTTAAGAAATGTAATGGCAAATCTGTCCCAGGTTACTGGGACTTGTTATTTTATTTCCCAAAAAATGCTTTCCCAAATGCCCAGTATTTGTGTTTAGATTATGACCATTCAAGAAGTCACCCATTTACCATTTATTAAGTTTTCACTATGTACCAGGGACTGTGCTTAATACTAGGGATACTGAAAAGAGTGAAATTAAATCAGTTTCCAGGGATCTCAAAGTTTACTTGGGGCCAACAAGTAATTATAATGGCAATATGATAAGGTGATGTTACTAGGGTGCATCTGAGTCTGAACTATGCTAAAGATAAATTGCAGGTAATAATATGAAGGAGAGTAGAGGGCTTTATGGACAATGGGGAACTGTCCTTGACTGTGGTCTCTAACTAAATGATTATACACAGTGTGGAATCAATGGACAGACAAGCCAACAACAGTTTATAGCATTCCTAAGATGCTGTGAAGTTAAATTGGAAATATGGCTTTGGTTATCTCAAGACTCCTTATATTGTTAATCATGGAAGTGGAGATAAATTACTCATGTGAAAAAAGTGACATTTTAGGAATTAAATAATTTTTCTTGGTTTAAGTTTGTGGCTCATTTTCCAAAAAATAAATCCAGGTTATGGTTTTATAAATGTTGAATGTATTTTCATTATTTGAAATGTCTTTTAATTTCTCTTTTATTCTGTTCTCACTATTATTGTATCAATTATACTCTTCTGCTTAACCGTGGAGCTAGTTATTGCTTACCTGCTTATTTTATTGTTACCTGTTTCTCTTGTTAATCTCTTATATCCCTGCTATTTTTATGAGGTCATTCTCTGAATAAGGATATACAATAATCTTAGTCCACTTCATATATCACTTTAATTTGATTTCTTTGTTTACTTTTTAAGTCCATTGTGTTTATATACCACAGTTTAATCCATTCATTCTTCATTGAGTACTTAGCCTAAGTATATAGTGCTATATACTATATATTAGGCTACAGTAAATAGTGCTTTGCATAGCCTAGTTATATCAAATAGTGCTGCAACGAACACAGGAATGAATATATCTCTTCCTTTAGTTTTGCTACCAGAGTAATATTGGCTTTATAAACTGTTTGGAAACATTTCCTCTTCCTTAATTCTTTGGAAGAATTTGAGATGGATGGCTATTTGTCCTTGAAGGATTATTAGAAATGACTAATGAAACCATATGTTCTGGGATTTTGTTTTTTGGGAGACTTTTGATTACTATTTCAATCTCCTATTTGTAAATGGGCTATTCAGATTTTTTTATTTCATCCTAATTTAGTCTCAGAAGGTGGTGTAATTTAAAAATTAGTTTATTTCTAGGTTATCCAATTAATTAAATTAAAAAAGTCATAGTAGTCTCTGATTCTCTGAATTTCTAAAATATCTGTTGTAACTTCTCCTCTTTCTTCACTAGTTATTGGAGTTTTCTTTTTTTTTCTTTGTTAGTCTGACTAGAGGCTTATCTATTTTGTGTATATTTTTAAAGCATCAGCTTTTGCTTTCATTCATCTTTCATTCTGTCTTTCTGCTTTCTTTTGCTACTTTTGGTTTTTGGTTTTGTCCTTTTTATAGCTCATTAAGGTGAGAGATAAGATGGTTTATTTGAGATCTTTCTTGTTTCTTGATGTAGACTTGTATCACTGTACACATTCCTTTTCACACAATCCTTACTGTGTCCCAAATATTGTGGTAGTTCCTTGTGTTCATTTTCATTTGTTCTCAGATATTTTTAAATTTTCCTTTTGATTTTCTTATTAGCCTTGCTAATTGTTATTCAGTGTAATGTTGTTTAATCTCCAGATATTTGAGTTTCTTTTAGTTTCTTTTTGTGATTTACTTCATTTGATACCATTGTCATCCAAGAATATTCTTAGTAAAATTTCAATTTTCATGAATTTATTAGCAACTGTTTTGTGATCCTGCCTGTGATCCATCCATGAAAATGTTTCATGTGTACTTGATAAACATGTGTACTCACCTTTCTTGGTGTGCAGTGCCCTATAAAAATCTATAAAGTCCATCTTATGTAATACCTCATTTAAGGCTATTTGATTGTTAATTGTCCGTCTTATTGATCTGTACCTTGATGTAAATAGATTTTTGAAGTCTCCTACTTCTATTGTGCTGCTGTCAATGTCTTTTTTATGTTTGTTAATAGTGGTTTTACATATTTTGATGTGCCTTTTTAGGTGCATATATAGATGCATGCTATGTTTTCTTGATATAGTGATCTCTTATTTATGATATAATATCTTTCCCTGTGTCTGTTATTTTTCTTAGTTAAAAGTCTTTTATCTGATATAAGACCCATAGATAATATCATTTTCAATGGTAAAAAATGGAAAACTTTTGCACTATAGTCTGGTATAAGGATGTCCTCTCACTGCTATTTTTCAGCATAGTATTGGAAGTCTTAGCCAGAGCAATAGCAAGAGAAGAGTATAATAGGAATGCAAATTGAAAAAGAAATAAACCTATCATTATTTGCAGATGACATGATAATATACATGGAGAAAGCTAAAGACTTCACTGAAAAGCAACTGAAACATCAAGTCAGTTCAGTAAAGTGGCAGGTTATATCAGTATACAAAAATCAGTTGCCTTCCTTTTTGTAAATAATGAAGAGGGAGAGGGAGAAATCAGAAAAACAATGTCATCAAAAAGAAATACCTAGGAATAAACTTAACAAAAGAGGAAAAGGATTCATACAAAGAAAAAATAAGACATTTTCGTGTAGTTGGAAAACAAAGATATATTTTAGTAACATTTTCAGAGAATTACAGATATTTCAAAACTTGATATTGGTAAATATTATTTGTAATGTAGACTCTGAAGCCATATCAAACAATTTCTTATATTAGATGACCTGAAATTTAAATAGATCTTTGATCATAGTTGACTTAGTTACACATATATTGGAATTATTGTTTCACCATTATGTAAATGTTGTTTTCAAATATTGACACATCTCATTTGAAAATAAACTGAAAAATTACACTTGAGAGAATTACCACTGAATTTAACAGAAAAGACTTTAAATTGGGGGGAAGCTATAGGCCTATGGTGGCAGATACAAAATTTCTAAAATTTATTTTCCATTGACAGCAATTTTTATCAGTTGTTCTTCTTGAATTTCACATTGTACATTTTACAAAAAATGTCTGCCATGTAACTAATCTGAATAACTATAATTTATCTGTCAATTTTTCTTTCAAGGAAAATGGTGTTCCATGAAATAAGTGCTTATTCAGCTCACAACAGAAACAATTGTACTAGTGATTTTCCCAGAGACAAACATTATAATTTGCTATCCAGTAATTTTTTATGCACACTTCCCTTTTTATCACACTGAATATTAAAAAGAAATATACTAAACAGTGGAGGTTTGATAATAATAAATTTTACTGCTTGAGTAACCGAATTCTAAAAATGAAAATAGAATTTCTCTCCTTTTAATGCCTGACAATAAGGAATACAACATCACTAGTAAATTTTTATACTATTTCTTTGTTTCAAGCTAAGATGTCTACAGTTTTAACCACCATGATTTTTGCACCATCAACACAATATAAATGCTGTAAAAAAAAAAAAGGCTTTCAAAACAGCAGACCTCTTCAGAGAGTATTGGGAAGCCCTTGGAGTTTAGAGACCACACTTTAAGAAGTACTCATCTAACATATTTTTCTTTTCTAAACCTATCTACTCTTGCTTCCAAAACAATGGTAAATAGTAATGGAGAAAGTGGTATGCTTATTTTGCTCCTTATCTTAAGGGAAATATCTCTTGTGTTTCTCCAGTAAGTGAGATAACTGACTTTAAGGCTGAGAGATATATTTTTATTAATTCAAAAATATGTATCATTTACTATTTTAATATGCGCTCTTAAATCAGAAGGAATATTCAGTTTTGGTAAAAGATTTTTCCTTTTGATATGTATACTATCAAAAACTTTTCTCTTTAGATGTTTATGTTGTAATATGTAAGTAGACACCATAATTCCATGAATTTGATTTCTGGAATAAATACCATTTGGTCAGAATATGTGCATCATGTTACATTATAAGATTTAGTTTTCTTCTTTAGTTTTACAAAGATACTCCTGTGATCATGATCTGTAATTTTTTATTGCTGTACTATCTTTACAGATATATACTTTAGTGTTATAGAGGTTCTGTACGAGGGATTTATAAGACTATTCATTTTAAACTGGAAAATTCATGTAGCACTAGAATGAATTGCTCTTTAAAGATTTGATAGAATTTCCCAATGAAACTATCAGGGCCTGGAACTTTTCAGTTGCAATTTTCTTTAAACTGTCAGATATAAATCAATCTTTTAAAGAATTCTTTCATTGATTAGATAAGTTTCATAAACTTTTCTTTGCAATCTATTCATGTAGGTCTTCAGTAAATATTTGTATCTATGACTTTTTTAATTTAAAATTTCCAGTGGTTTATTCTCCTAATTTCTTAAGTTGTATGTTTTCTTTTTCCTCCCCTTTAAAAAATTATATTTTTGCTTTTTAAGGAACCATGATTTTGACTTTTTAATTATATTGAAGTTTCTCTCATTTCTACTTCCTTGATTCTTGTGGTTATCTTTATTATCCCCTTGTTTTTTCTGGTTTACTTTATTGATTTTTCCATTAGTTTATAATTTTTAGTACATTTATTTTAATCTCTTTTTTTTACTAGCAAGTATTTAAGACTATAACTCTTCCTCAGAATTATTTAAATATATTTATGACATTTTATAGTTTTACAATATTATTATCGTTAGAAAGCTTCAATTGCTGTTTAATTTGCTCCTTCACCCAAACGTTAATTTTCCCCTTAATATTCAGGAATTAGAGACTTATTGCATTTTAATTTATTACTGATATGGATTTACTGAACTTTTCCAGAAATCATTTTTTTGTTTGTTTGTTTGTTTGTTTGTTTGTTTTGGAGACTAGGTCTCACTATTTTTGCCTGTGGAACCGCAGGCTCACGTTGCCCGGGGTACCACGGACTCAAGCGATCCCCAGCCTCAGCTTCCTGGGTAGCTAGGGTTACAGGCGTGCGCCACCAGGCCCAGCTATTTTTTGGGACTAGGTCTCGCTAAATTGCCCTGAGCAGGACTTGAACTGCGATCCCTAGCCCCAGGCGCTTCTTAGGCTGAAGCTTACAGGCACGCACCACTGAAATCATTATTAGTGCCCGACTGAAATCATTGTTAATGTGTTTATCAAACCTTTTCATGCTTTTAGTAAGCTTAATATAAGGTTAACTTTTGTAAACATTTCATATCTACTAAGATGGTATGTGTCCTTTAACTCAGGAGGACAAAGAGTTTGATATAGAACCACATGGTACAACATTGATTATAGTGTTGAACTGTTATGCTTTTATTAGTTTTTGTTCATTTAATCTGTTTACTACTGAGAACTATATGTTGAATTTCCTTATGCTTCTGCTTCTTTTTGCTTGTATTTTCTATGTTGTAAAGGTGATTATCATGTTAATTGGCATATGAATATTCATGAATGTGATGTTCTGTATTATAAATTGAGTTATTATATTTTTTATTGAATTATACTTTATCTGATAACAAGGTCACAATCCCATATTCTTATTGTTTCCATTTGCTTTGGGTGCTTTTCCTTCCTGAATTAGTTGTTTTGGATGTAGCTTTGATCAGATAGCCTAAATTGGTCTTATGAAATAAATACGAAGGCTTCATCTTGTATTTGATTTGGTAAACCTATTCACATTTATTGATATGACATATTTTATCTCAACTTTGTAACATTCATTGTCTTATTTATTTCACTTGATCAGTTATTTCCATATGTGACTGGTTTGCTGTACTCTTCAATGTCTAAAATTTTCTTTAAAATTTAAAAGATTTTTATTTTTTCTAGTGGTTACTTTTGTTCTTAAAATACACTATAAAATTCTTTAGAGAGTGTTTTTTGTTTCATCTTTTGCTATCTAACATCAATTTTAATTGTATTATTTTTCCTATTGCCCATAAAACAGTTGTTGAGATTACCCTATTTTTACAATTTTTTAGAAGTAATTTGAGATTATTTTATTCTATTCTATTATTTTATTTTTCCCTTTAATCTTTTGTGCCATGTTTTACTTGGACTTTTTTCAGCTTTTTCAGAACTTATGTTTATTTGATATCCATATGTCCATTTTTCTTACATTTACAACTGTATATATATATATATCTGTATATATATATATATATATATACACACACACACACACACTACCATTATACAGTATGCTTCCATGGAAATAGTTCTTCACTCAGAAGTTTAGGACCTGGATGATTTCAGTGAGATGACCGACAATAGTGCAAGAGTTTGAACAGGCAACTTGTTTCAGTGTGCATGGTGGCAAACCCATAGATTATGTGTGAACCATGTTGATTTTGGTTATGATTCAGGTTCTGCCATTTCTACTCTGTAGTTTGTTGGTCAGCTCAGCAACCACTCTGAATCTGTTTTGTCATTTCCAAAATGAAGATCAAACAATATTGATAACATTAGGAATTGTAATAATACTTACGTGGCACTTATAACAATGTACTGTTCTAATTACTTAATGTAATTAATTCATTTAGTCCCCACCAATGGGAACTAAATCTTATCTCTCTATAAATTTTGATCATGCAGGATTGTTGTGATGATTAGAAAAATATGTAAAATGATAGTTGTAGTGTCTGGGAGACTGAACATTTGTTAAATTCTCATCATTTTGAGGATATTAGATAGATGTGTAAACAGGGAAGAAGTAGAACTGAACATATGCAGTGTGCTATAAAAGGAGGATAGATAAGTACTACAGATAAATTTCATAGTCTTTATTCAAGCTATTTATAGCCACAATTCCCAGTCTTTATTATAGTTAGAACTTAACAATTCCAATTTCCTCCTACACTAGAATCTTACTTTCAGCAAAGATTTGTTTGATTAACAGGTCTGTTTGCTATTAAATCCTATTCTGTGTGGGTAATTCATATGTAAGTAAAATTTAAAAAAAAGTCAGATGACAGATAATAAGCATTGTGGATATCATAAACCAGAAGAGATTGGGTATGGTGGTGAGGATGGGGTTGATTGGTAGGAAAAGCCTAACCAGTAGAGGAAGGGGCAGAAAGGGAAGTGGTATGGGAAGGAAGGAAAAAGGTTAGGGTATATAAACTGTGACTAACATTTAACCTTTGTTTTTGTTCATTCAATATTATATAGAAAAATCTCCCCAATTACCTGATACATTTTTAAATTAAGAAATTATTATTTTTTTTGTACTGGTATATTTAAAATAAACCTATATCCTGAAGTCTTGATTTTCAGTCACCCAGGCAACCTGATTTCATTGACTTCTCCAGTTTTTCCATTGCCTTAAGTATTTGCTAACATGCCTCACAAGTGTCTAACACATTGTTGTGCTAAGTAGCACTTTTGCTGTCAACACCACACCAATGAATGAAGTACCTCAGAAGGGAACCATTGAATTAAACAGTGCACATAGGACTTTCTATATTCTCTACCATTTGGGAATGACTTACGGTTCCAGTTACCAAGTGAAAAATAACAAAAACAAAAAACTCCTTCCATCTGTGCTTGACTTACATTCTACAAAGGTTTTGGGATTTAATATTCTTAGAAATTGAAGGCCGGGGCAATGAAGCACTAACCAAATTTAAATTACTGCACTACCTTTTATAACTATTGCTATTGATGAGGAAGTTAATTGCCTCTGTGCTTTATTTTTATCTATTGAACTCAACTAAAAATTAAAAAGTTAACAAAATTGCAAAAAGGGTAGAAGAGAAAAAAGAAAAGAGATTGAAATTCAAAATGATTTGACTGGGAATACTAAATTATATTATTGGTACATTTGGTAAGATGATTAGAATCTTTTAAAAATGTCTGTTTTTAGGAGTTGAAGACATTATGTAATTGCAATAAATCTGTTAGTAGGTATGTGTGTCAACCATATTCCTCTACATTGACTAAGAATTTGGTTGTTGCTCTCTTTAAGGACAAAGACTTAAAGAATGATAGTGTTAAAAGTGAGTTTCAATGCTATTGGGTTAATTCAATGAACTGTTCTTGCATTAAGAAAGCAGTGATTCCTGTTTTGCTAATGAAGGGAAAAAAGTACTTGCAGACAGGACTTGATATTTTACACTGAGGAGACCTCAGTGTAGAATAAAATAATTTTTTATTCTAGAACCCTCTTGTGGCAGTGTTTGGAACTGTGATTGAAGTGGAGATCTCAGGGAGATTCAGAAAAATTGAGGCTGAGACCTGTTGATAAACTTTATTTTAGTAGGAGATCGTTTGGTAATGTCAATAATAATAACAGTTAAATATGTTTTATTACTTAAGTATTTGGAACCTAATGTTTGTTTTGTTGTTACATTTCCTTAGTCTCTGGAAGCTCTGAAGAACATATTGATGGCATAATATAATCTCTAATGATTTAGAAGCCAATGTGTGCAGTTAATCAATAAAATACTTATTTTTTTCTTTACAGAAAGGAAGCATTAATGTAGCATACTGAATAAAAATTTATATATTGTAATTTAGTATTAATTCTGTATATGATTATTTTCCATTTGCCACCCCTAATTCACTGAAAATGTTCTAGGGTTATATAAGGGAGTTTGATTAAAACATTTAAAAATTAGTTTTGCTTTGTTGTAGGTAATGTATATACTAATGCACTTTATTTCCATTATCTTACCTGCTGTATAGTTATTCAGTGGTTTTTGCTTTTTATGATTTGGACTTGTTTATCCAGCTCTTTGATCTCAGTGTATTTCTCCCAGGATGCTGTCCCAAAGGGCATATTCTTTACCTCTTGTATATACCCAGTCCTTTCTTTCTTAGCACATGTAGGATTGTATAACATCTGTGTTAATTTCCTTTAGCTTTTAAAAGTCTTTCTCTCCTTCTAAAGATATTTTATTTGTCTTTTCTATTCTGAATATGTTCCTCTCTTTCATAGTTTTCCCTGAATTAATGACTTTAAAATGACTCAGAAAACTTGAATTTTTATGTTGCTGATAAAGTACAGACGCAAAGTCCCATACCCTGACATATAGCTTAACGCAGCTCAAGACAAGGGAGGCATTTCAGAGTTTCTTTATGCTCCTTAGACAGTTTAACATGAAGCTGCATAGAGGAGATAGACCAATATCAAAGAATACTTGGCTACTCTATGGTTACTATATTGGGTTTTTAATCTTGTGAGATTGATTTTGTTTTATCTCTGATGTGATGATGTTTAGAACCTAGAGCCTGAAAAAGTTTAGGTAGCAATTATAATCTGGGCATTGAATTTTTCTTTCTGACACCCTTCATTAAAGATGTTTCTTAGCAAAAAAAATGAAGGAAAACATAAACAGATGGAACTACATCAAACTAAAAAGCTTCTGTACAGCAAAAGAGACAACAGAAAAAACTAAAAGATGCCCAACCAAATGGGAAAAAAATCTTTGCCCTCCACATGAGTGACAAGGGTTTAATAATGACGACCCACAAGGAACTTATACAACTAAACAAAAGCAAAACAAAAAGCCCAATCAAAAAATGAGAAGAACTAAAAAGATACTTCTCCAAAGAGGAAATACAAATGGCCAACAGGCACATGAAAAACTGCTCAACATCACTAGTAATAAGGGAAATGCAAATCAAAACCACAATGAGATACCACCTTACACCAGTAAGAATAGCCCACATCCAAAGAACGGGCAACAAGAATTGCTGGCGTGATGTGGAGTGAAAGGAACACTACTACACTGCTGGTGGGAATGTAAACTAGTCCAACCACTATGGAAAACGGTGTGGAGGACCCTCAAGCTAATGAAAATGGAACTACCATTTGACCCAGCAATTGCTCTTTTGGGAATCTACCCAAAAGAGACCTCAATGTGGGTACAAAGGGACACCTGTGCTCGGATGTTTACTGCAGCACAATTTATAATTGCAAGGTCATGGAAACAACCTAACCTAACAAGGTCATGGAAACAACCCTCAAACGGATGACTGGATGAAAAAAATGTGGTATATATACACAATGGACTATTACTCATCAATTAAAAATGACAAATTCGACAATTTCATAACAACATGGATGTATTTAGAAGAAATCATATTAGCAGAAACAAGCCATAAAGAAAAAGACAGAAACCAAATGGTTTCACTAATATATGGGATATAGTGAAAAAATAAACAAAAGACTTGAGGAAAAGTCAAAACAAGCTAAGCACCAAACTGAAGTGCACAACTTTGAGCAGGAGGGAAAGTGGGGGAGGGAAGGAGGGGACAAATCCTCCAGATTACAATGTTGTGAAATTTATATATAAATAAAAAATATTTTTTAAAAAAAGATGTTTTTTTGGTCAACCATAGATTTGTGGGGTCAGGGGGAGGTTTGAGAGCTGGGTGCAGAGAAGCATAGTGGACTATAGTGGAAGTGTATGGGTGCTTGGGTGGTGGGAGTGTTCCTGAGGTGGAAATGGTACAAAGTACTTCAATATTAAAAAAAAAAATGCAAAGGAATGCCACTAGATTAACTCAATGATTAATTGCTGCAGTTTGACTAATTAACATCTGAATATTAGTCTACCAGAAAAATCAGTAAGTAGAATGGAATGCAGCATTTAACTCTATTTTGGAAGGCCTGTAGCATACCATGCTCGGTTCTATATTGAATGCCCAAATTATAAATCGTGATATAATAATAATAAATTTGTATTTTTTAATTTTTAAAACAGTACATTCTATTTGACAGGTAAAAAAACACCAATATCTTAAAAAATGAGTAAACACAGTAAGCAAGTAGGGGCATATTCAAAATTTCTACCTATTGCTTATTAGCTATGGGTTTAGAGCTTAAGTGCAGAATGGATTAAATGCCCAAACTTCTGCATGTAGTTTTTTCTTGGTGTGTTTTCTTGGTCTCAATGGTTTTCAAGTTCAGTATGTAAGAAATTACTAAAATTGTATATACATATCCATATACTATATTTTAATGCATATTTAAGTAATGTCTTAATTTTGACTTAAAATTATTTAACATTTGACAACAGGTGACTTTAGAGCTCATTCCAATTTTAAGATACAGATGCTACCATAAAATACTTGTCACACTGTAACTAAGTGATTGGACATGACATAATGGAGAAGGGAGATTTAGTAACTAAAAAGGAATAAGAACAGCTATTTGTTAGTTTCTAAGTTCTCTTTAAAATTAGATGTGGCCAAAGACATATTAATTAATAATCATATAAGCAAAGGAGATGTTATAAAGCACAATTTACTCTCAGAAAATTTGATAGTTCTTTTTTGCTGAGAAATGATAGTACCAAATCACTAATTGTAGAGTGGATTCCTAGAGATTCGAGAGGAAGAAAATAACTAGTTAAAGCTTTTTATTTGGCAGCATTTTGACTCAATTTCAAGTGTTCTGGGCAAGAACAGACAACCCAGGTATAGTCTCTTTCCTCTATTCCTGATAGTATCCCTAATGTGATGCTTGATTACTTATTTTCTTAAGTTTTAATCACTTGTCAGTCATCTACATAACTATAATTTTGGGAGTAAAGCTTCCCTCTCATCCTGCACTAAAGCTCCAGTTGCAATACTTTATCACATTACCTCCTATCTTCATCTCATTCCACTATCCCAGGGGATAATCAGTTTTCAAAATCTGAGTTTTTTTTTTTAAATCGTATTTTGTGGCTTTATTTCTTAAACCCATACACTGTAGTTCAGATATAATATAGTTTTTTATATTATATTAGTAGTATATTAGTTATGCTTATAAACACATTTGAAAAAGGAGAGTGGTTTTCTAGTACAAATCAACAGAACTTTATGAAAAGATAAAGTGAAACTTTTGAAAAGACTATGTAGAAGTGAACATACATAGGTTGATTTAAAGTTTTGGCATTAATAAGTTTAAGTGTTAGCCTAATAACTGTGATCAATAAAATATGTTATGAACTTAAATAGGGAGTATATTCTAGGTTGAATTATTAAAATAAGACTCCAAAATGAAATTTTTATCAACTTTTCCATTATAGTCATTTATCCAAAATCTGTAATCACACATTTTGTCATACAAGAAAAAATACCCTCCTTACTTTGCACAGCTCCTATCATTATGAAACTTTATTGATATGACAGCAGAATTGATATCAGACATCTTGAGAAATCTAGAACTGTTTTGTAGGTCATTTATTTTCCCTTTTAACTGAGCAATCTTAGTGCTGTATATATATATGTCTCTCTCTCTCTATATATATATATAAGACAGTATATGTGTACATCTATATATAGACACACATTATATATATACTAATATACTGTCTTATATCCATGTAACCATGCATAAAAAGTACAAAATCTGTATATGTATATTATATATATATATATATATATATATATATTAAACCACTCTTTCATCTCTGAGATAGCAAGATCTGAATGTAAAGAACCTGAGCAGTGGGTCAGGTCTGGATTCCAGTTCTTACTGTTAATGAATATTGGTGTCATCTAGGAATTCATTTTCTATGTGACCTAGTTCTCCATATAAAATAGTATAAATATTAGATCTTTTATTATTGCATACAATTCTTGTGAAACTAAACTGCAGTCTAGAACATAAAGGAAAGCACTAGATAAATAGAAAATGAGATTTTTGATTTGCTACTTTTTCTAGTTGATTTTACAATCCTAATATTTTTTCTCTTTACTTATTTCTTTTAAAGACAATCCCCTCAAATGTTCCTTACTATTCATTGTACATTCAGGGAAAGGGCAAAAATCAATGTGAGATTAAGAAGAGATTAAGACAAAAATATCTATTTTGCAGTAAACGGCTGGTTGAGGAAAAGGTCAATATAAATCTTTTATTTTTAAAATAAAATTTTCCACCATTATTTTTGGAGGTAATATTGTACAAGTTCCTAGGATACTAGGAGAATGCAAGTTTCAAATAATTCGGTGTCAGGATATTGTTACAGTCTATAGATTTTTGCAATGTAATAATATTTCTAGAATAATCCAATACAAACTTTCACATTAGTAGTAAACAGAGAGAGTACAAATAAGCTATACTTGGATCTTTTTGGCATCAATATGTGGTTTACTAATGGTTTAGACTTGGTCAGATGCCAAAGATACAACTATATTCTTGCTATTAATATTTCATTGCTCACTAATAGCTTTTTGTATAGGGATACAAATTCCTAGTTTTATGAGATAATGTAATAACAGTTCCTTTTGTTGATGTTATAAATGATGGGATTTTTTTTTATAGCTAACTTATTTACCTTTTAGTTTTATTCATGAACCTGGCCTATAATCTCTCAGCATGGTAGCTGGAGTATTTACTGGCTTATATGCCATATAAAATATTCCACTGCAATTGCTTTAAAGTTTTGTGGGATTTTCCTAAAGATCAAAGGTCAAACTTCTTGTCAATGTTTTATCCAGAAATTAAGACCTTTCCTTTAGGTAATTATGTCCTTTACCTGTCCAGGAAGTTTCAGAGTCTGAAAGAAGATTATACTAGTTTGGTCTTATGTTCCTTTAATGAAGTTTTAGAAAAATGACTTCATTATAGTTTATTGATAGCTCAGTACTTCAGTTGCAGCAAATTTTCTTCTCTGAAACTGTCATTGTATTGTAATAAAAATCTTGATATTCATAAGTAATTATTATAAGGTGCTCTCTACTATTTGTAAATTACCAATCACAAATATGAATCAATGACTACAGATCACACCATTTACTAGTTGTGTGATCTTGGGAAACTTAAAGAATTTTGTCTATGATTTTGCTTCATTAGTGGTAAAAATGAAGACTTAATAAATTCTTTACATCTTAAATGCTGAACATGATGCCTACACACACACTAGGTAGGTGCCTGATAAAGATGATAAATCATTGTTATCAAATGTGAAGGTCAATAACTGTTATTGTGAAAGAAATAGTTGATGGACACACTTATGTGCTAAGTCAAATTGTTGAAGTATTAAAAAAAATGGAATCCTTGTAGTTAGCTTGTCCACCCATCTCATAACCTCCAGTTGAATTTTTACCATCTTGCAAAACAAATATATATATAATATATATATAAAATATAATAGAACCTGAGAAAGCATTTTTTTAAAGGGCATTACAAATATTTTGAATGATACCAAAGAACCATTTATGTAATTTTTCCTTTAATACAATTCAATCTGCTATCATAGTAGACTTTTGGTTGCTTCCTCATTAACTATGACCTCTACCTTAAACAGAATTCTTATTCAGGTATCTACTCTCCATTTAGTGACTCACAGTTAGATATTGGTGAAGCTTATCCTGTTTGATGTAATCTCCTATTCTCTTGCTGATAATAATTTAAGTATGGACATGTAATCAAGCTGTAACTAATGAGATAAGAAGGAAAGTTCACCGAAGGGATTGTGAAAAATGTTTTACTTGTTTGCTCTAGAGATTATAGTGCTTGGAAAATGGTTGTGGCAGTCATTTTGTGATCATGAGGTGATATGTTCAAGACAAAATTGATACATTATATGACAAAGTAGTAAGATGAGTATTTGGATCCTTAGAGATGCTGTTCTGATATTGAATTGACCAGCCTTGGAATTGCCAGGTTTTTGGTTTCTTTTTGTAAGATGATAATTTCCATATATTGGTGTCACTCAGTTGAGGCAGAGTTTTTTGATACAATTTACAGGTATCCTAAATGATATTAGTTAAAAATACCCAAAATAATATCAATCATTGAGCCTTTTATTTTCTTGTAACAGCTTATTGAAGATTATGTAAGTGAAAAAAAAGCTAAGTCAACTGTAACTGGCATTCTGTAGATGCTAGAATATTTTCTGAAAATTTGGCAACATTTGATATCTCTTTCTCAAAAAGAAGTAGAAGTAAGACAAAAAAAAAGTAGGATCATTTCTTACAGTGTTACTTCAGCAATATTTTGACAATATATTTTTACCTTTCCAAATTCAAGAAAGCTACATATATAAATATGTATAAAATAGACAAATAGACAAATAGACAAATCTTAATTGACATGCAATCTGAATTTTTACCAGTTTTTATAAATTTAGCATATTCATATAGTCCAGATCAAAATACAGAACTTATTTACATCCTAGAAACCTTCCTGGTGTTTTCCCCAGTCTACACCATCTTCTTACCCCAAGAGAAGCAATTTTTCTAACATTATAGATTTATTTTCTTATTTATGTAATATAGCTGAGTCATGTAATATGCACCCTTTTGTGTTTGACTTCTTTTGAAATTTGAAAATTTGAAATGTGAGAATCATACCTGTTATGTGTAGAAACAAAAGTTCATTTAATTTTCTATTTAGTGTTCTATTACATGAAATATACTACACAACCACAATCTAGCCATTCAGTTATGATATATAATGAATTTTGGCTACCTTGAATGATGCACCTCTGAACTTTCATATATATATATTTATACACATGGTTATTTTTGATATATACTTCTCCTAATGAGTATATACTTAGATATGAAAGTTAATGGGTCACATAGTAGGCAAATATCCCTATTAGTAAGGGACACTTTGATAGTCTTTATCAAAGGATTTTATGGAGTGATTGTAAGTATATATCTGTCGACCATATATGAATTAGCTTCACATGCTAAATGCGTATTATTGCTAATTTCAATTTTAATCCATCTGATGCTTTATAGTGCTGCTCCACTGTAGTGTTAATTTTTATTTCCTGATAATGAGGTTGAATGCTTTTTTACATGTTCTCTAGACATTTCTACATTTTCATTTTTAAAGTTCATATTTAAGTCTTGACTCATTTTAAATGTTTTCTTATTATCAATTTATCAGTATTCACCTATTTTTTGTGTGCATAATTTTTTCAAATACAGATCTTTACCTTTTTCTTTGTTTTATTTCCACTAGTGTGAGTCCATCTAGCTCCATCCATGTTGTCACAAATAACATGAGTTTGTTTTATTTGATTGCTGAATGATATCCCATTGTGTACATATACCATATCTTTATGATCCATTCATCTGTTTTGGGGCATTTGGCTTGTTTCCATATCCTGACTATTGTATAAATAGTGCTGCAGTAAACATAAGAATACAGGTTTCCTTTTGAATTAGTGTTTTGGGAGACCTTTGGTAGATTCCCAGAAGTGGAATTGCTGGATCAAACGATAGTTCCATTTTCAGTAGTTCAAGGGTCTTCCACAAGCTTTCTGTAATGGTTGGAGCAATTTTAATTCCCTCCAGCTGTGTAATAGTGTTCCTTTTTCTCGACATCCTCACCAGCACTTGTGACCCCCCATTTTTTGGGGGGGAGCATTGATTTTTCTTTATTCTTTTTTAAATTTGATTGCACACAAACAACATATATACTTTTTACAAGTTTTGTACCCCAAAGTCCTCCCACTACTTTGTCACCCATGAACCATCATCTTAATCTCTTGTGCTCATCCCTCCCCCGACTTTACCCTCACCCCCCTCTTGCTCTATGGTTCAGTTTTGCTAACAATTTGTTAGCTTTTTTACTTGTCCTTTTGTTTGTTTTACCTATGTCCCATATATGGTTGAGAACATTCAGTATTTCTCTTTTTTCTATGACTTATTTCTGCTAGCATTATTCCTTCTAGGTCCATCCATGTTATCACAAATGACTCAAACTTGTCTCTTTTGGTTGCTGAGTAATATTCCTTTGCCCATTTTTTTAACATGGGCCATTGTTACTGGATTGAAGTGGTATATCATTGTTGTTCTGATTTGCATTTCCCTAATTATAAGTGATTTTGAGCATTTTTTCATATGCCTATTGGCCATTTGTATTTCCTCTTTGGAGAAATGTCTTTTTAGCACTTTGCCTGTTTTTTGACTGGGATTTTTGTTTTGTTTTTATTGAGTTGGTGAGTTCTTTGTTGATCTTTGATAGCAGACACTAATCAGTTAAATACAGTGGTAAAATTCTTTCCCATTTTCTTGGTTGTCTCTTTGTTTTGTCTTTTTAACTGTACAGATTTGCTGTACAGAAGCTCTTTAGCTTGATGTAGTCCCAACTCTTTATTTATTTGTTTATTTATTTATTTGCTTATTTAGATGTGTCCTGAAAGGTGTTTCTGCAGTATAGATCATGGAGTGTTTTACCTATATTTTCTTCTGTGTATTTTATGGTTTCAGGTCTAACATCAAGTTTTCTATCCATATTGAGTTGGTGTCTGTGTATGGTGTGAAGGCATAGTCTAGATTAATTCTTTTGATGCAGCAGTCCAGTTTTCCCAGCACTATATCTTGAAGAGACTGTTCTTGTTCAAATGTATGTTTTTTGTGCCTTTGTCATAGATTAGTTGACCATACACATGTGACTTTATTTCTGGGCCTTCAATTCTGTCCCATTGGTTTGTGTGTCTGTTTTATCCCAGTATTATTATAGGTTTGTAGTATAACTTCAGAATGGCAAAAGAAAGTAAACATTCATAATTGAAGTTTAAGTGAAACACTTTTTCAGACCAACAAAGAAAGAAAATTCATTCCTATCAGAACAACACTGAAAAAAATTATTTACAAGTGTTCAGGTAAAAAGAAAATTATTATAAATATAAATATGTCGTGTAAATATGGAGATATAAATGTAAATATGGAGATAGAGAAAAGAATGAATTGTAGTAAGATTAAGCTTTAGTAAATATAAACTACTAAATAACAGCAATAATAATAATGTGTTAATTGTGCTAGAATATAAATTGGTAGAGATGTTGATTGTATATTTTGATATGCATACATTATTGAGGAAATTAATTTATCTAGACTTTGATAAGTCAATAATGAATATTATCTCAGGGAAACATCTGAAGAAAAAGTAAAAGGATAAATAATTTTAAATTTCATAGATAAGAAACAATAAAAGAAATGGATCCAAATGTAGAGATCAAGGAAAGAAGGAAGCTCGAAGGTGTATTTTATTATCTATATTGTATTAAGGGTGTACATCATAATATCTGGCCACTATTTAGTAAAGATTTTTCTCTTTTTTGCCATAAGCAAACAGTAATTTACCCCTCTCCAAATAATTACCTTTAGTGTTTTCCACTAAGTCTTAATTATTCTGTATTTTAGCCTGAAACCATTTTTTACAACTTTGTGCCAATCTTTTGGAACATATTTCCGGAGTTAAGTCTATAGTTGAGATGTTCTCTGAAAAAATTCACACACACACACATGAAGTCAAATTATCCAAGTGAAGGCCACTTTCTGACCTCTCTTATATGTTTCTACTTCTTTGTCTATAACCAGCAAATATACCATCCTTTCATATCTTCTTGAAATATGCTAAACTCTAGCATACATATCTAAGTATAACTTAATCCTTGGGTAAGAATAACCCTCTAAAATAACATTCCAAATTACTCATAAAATTATTATTTCTTCTACTTAACTTTCATCATTAAAGCCTGAAATGTACCCTGTCTTTAGCCCTATCAGTACTGAGGAGAAAAGTTGAAAGTCCACATGTTTGTTACAGGAATCTCAGTGTTTGCTGTTAATCTCCATTGACTTCCATCATTCTGTCTCCTGTTCATCTTTACATTCTTAAATAAAAAAAATATTTTAGCTTTGTAAAATCTTATGATGCAAAAAATTGCAAAAAGGAAATAAAAAGAATCTGAATCTTACCATTTTATAAGAATCACTATTAAAATTCTGGTATATATTCTTGATGAAAAAGAAAGAAAGCTTTTCTATTTCAGACAGTTCCCTGGAACCTATCCTGTATTAATAATGGTAATACAGAAAAGAGATTAGGACCAGCTTTGTTGTATGAACTATAGTGTAAGAATTAGGACTAAGTTCTTTAATTGTTCCCAATAGCTCATTATTTGTTACAGGGCTCCTTCTTTTGCATATTTCTTATTCACATTTACTGCTAAAACTCAGTATTTCTGGAAAAACTCAGTACTTCTGAGGTTATAAGGTTGGTAAATTTCTGTTGCCACCTTATAACTCCATGAGGTGTTTGTTTCCCATGGATGGAGTTTCATTCTTCACCTAGAGAAGGAGTCATAGTTTTTAGATGGATAAAATATTAGTTAAGTAAAAAAATCAATGAAAATCTACGATTTGAATAAAAAGAGACTTTCATCAGATGACTAGAAAACTTCCTATTGTCTAGGAGAGTGAGATGTAGATCTTGGTTTCTTGGTGACATATATGTAAATTTTGAGTTAGAAATGAACATTGTTTGCCTTTTTAAGCAGTTGCTAAATGTTCAGAATTTCTAAAATTTGCAGTTCAGGGTAAAGAAAAACATGACTCTTGTTTCTAAATTTTGACTTAATTGGAGGGGGAAGAAAGTAAGCAGATGACTAAAACCTGATCAAGTTTCTGATTCATTTTGTTCAACCCACTTAAAATCAAATATAAAAGAACTGTCTACTTTTTTTGCTACTTTTGTGTGTATATTCTTATGAATATATTAAATTGCCTAAATATGCTACCAGAATTTAATTATTCTGTTTACTAATTTTACAGTACTTTTTTTCATGTATTGCTATATTTCTAACTTACAAGATATTCCCTTGATTTATCAAAATTTTGTTCAATAGTTTCTAAATCTTAAAATACATAATGATCATTTAAGATGTTTTTTGAGTACATCAGGTACCTGAATTAATGCTTAAAATATTTCGAAGTGATGGATCTAAATGGATCCCAGAAAGCTTATACATTAATGAATCAATTTTAAGACAAATGTCCAATGGACCACTTTTGAAAACTCTTATATAATTTATATTTCTTTCTAGCAGGTGGTTATTTGCTAGAAGATACACAAACACTCTGAGCTTTGGATCATTAAAATTTTTTAGCATATCCCCAAGAAATTAAAAAAAACAACAACAAAGCAACATTTCTTAGTCAAAGGTGTTATTAGGGATAGGTGCTATTAGACTAGTTGTTTATAAAATCATTTTGCATATAAAAGAAAATTATGATAGAAACTAGAATATAACTCAGACCTCCTACACTAATCTGAAGATACTAGGTCATATTTTCTTTATTTTTTCCCGAATTTCCATTATTGCTCAGTTCTAGCCATTCCTCTTAGAAGAGAGATACATCAAGGTGCTTTGCTTTAAAGATTCAACCAGTTGGCAACACTTTTCATACTGTTTAGCATTAAAATAAATATAGATCTCAAAATATAAAGACAAGGAGAGTTTATGAGCAGTCTTAGTTGAATTAATTTGTTTGGAGCTGAAGATCAGATTAAGAATTAATCTTCTTGATTTTAAAAATATTTTATATATATTTATTTTATCTTTTTAATTAACTAATTTTTTTAATTGAGGTAACACTGGCATCCCTTCCTCAGGTTGATTTTCTTTACATTGTTGAAAAATCTTGGATTCTACTTGTTTCATAATTTGAGTCATTCACAGACCTTCTAAATTCTTCATATTAAAGTCTAAACATGCATTTATACCATCATCAAACATAGGGAACACCAGTTTTATTTATAGCTGTAGTCAAATAATACAGCTGCATTATTTGAAATGATACCATTTACTATACCTGACCCTGTCTTGAAACGGAAACTGTCCATTTGCCAGGTAACTAAGAAAAAAAAATGCCATCTGTCCTGTATTTCCACTGCAGAACATCTTACCTATCCTTGACTGGGCCTGTCAGGCAACATTCTGCAAACAGAGACAAAAAGGAACCCTCCTGCTGGCTGACCAGTGGGAGTTATGCTGTCTTTCTCTGATGGAGGCCTTTCTTTTGCCCACCTTACTGTGTGGCGAGGAACATGACAAGATTCCTGACTTCTAGCATAGAACAAAAGTTAAAAATCTTTGTGCTATTTGACTTCATGTGAAATCAAGCAGCAGGAATACCCCCATGTGAATCCTGGAACTGTCTGGAAAATATTCATATTTTTAGTAATACTGTAAGATAGCCATTTGTATTTTCATGATTGTGAATTTGACTATGTCATTAAAATATGGCAAAGGATAGAAGTAAAAGATTTGTTGATTAACTATGAAGAGATATCAGGAATCTCTATAATTTATGACCATCAATAATGCATATGTAACAATAATGTTATAAATCTGCTTATATTTTTTTCTTTTGTTTCTCTGAGGTCAATTGGTATTGATTATATTTCTCATAACAATTAAAATTTCTGACTCATACTGATTTTCAGCATTTATAGTTCAGTCATATAAGGTGTCTTAAAATATTTGCTTATTTTATAGATAGAGAAACCATGGCAGGAAGACCCCAAATGTGTTATAGGGTTTCATACTTCATTTTAGTAATTCTAGGACAATGGGTCAGAAGATATTTATATAAGGAGTGTGTGTGTGTGTGTGTGTGTGTGTGTGTGTAGGGTATATGATAAGTGACATGGTATCTAGAAAAGCATTGAATTTCAATCCCTCTGAGCAATTTGTGCTGCTTCTAGAGCAAACTAAGGAGAAGATACCCAAGATAATGAGGCAAATAGAGTTTAAATATAGCATAACTAAAGCTCAGGCCTGAACTGAGCTACTGATCCAAGCTTAAATAAATCATATATAAGATTGCTCTCATCTATGCCATACATAAGAGTTCTGTGATCAACAAATAACCCTTAACAAAAGGGTTTCAAATGGCCATATATGAAGTTCATGTAAAGCTGTCATGTTTCTGAGTGCTCTCATAATTATTTTATTTTGAAATTAGAAATAGTTTTAAGAACACAAAAAATTGAATAGTACTTTATTCAGTTTTACCTTCAGTGTTCATAAAGTTAGAATGAAAGTCACTAACCTGCATGCCCCCCAAATCAGAGAACACATTAATGTATATTTAAAAGTTACTGCAAACATTACAGAATTGAAAGTGTCTGTTATAAACAAGCTTTTATCTTCTGCATGTCTGAAAGAATTAATAATTTAAAAATAATTTTTTAAAAAAGGAATCCAGCAGAAAAGATAGCGCATTTTATAAATGTTGGTAGGTGTACATTTAAACTTGTTTTATTTCCAGTTTCCGTATAGATGCCACAGGTCTTTTTCAAAGGAATGAAATTTTTCCAATGGGACATCTAGGTGAGAAAAGGCAAAATATAGTTTAAGATAAATCTGTAAGGTACCTAAAAAGGCAAGACTGAATTTTCCCTTGCTTTCTTTCCTTTGAAAATTTCACATTGAAAAAAATTCCTGCAAATATGAAAAAAATAAGTCAGTTTTAAGTTACAGATTTTTAGCCTATTAAATTTTTTTTTTCATTTAATGACATCCTTATTTTACATCTTTGTACGTTTTTCCACAATGTAGAATTTCTCTCCTCATGAACCTGGTTATTTCAACAAATGATGAAAGATCTATATTCTGTTTTCTGGCATCCTTCACATTAACTGATAGAGGAATGAGAAACTTGGATCATCAAGAGCACAAATATGCTATTATACATATCAAGTTCAAATATTTGCTTCTTGTTTGCAAATTGTGTAGTCTTGGACAAGTTACTTAACCTGCATAGGACCTAGTGCTATCATGTCTAAATTAATAATTATAATTCCAATCTCATTGGTGGTGTTGAGAATTAACTGATGTTTGCAAGTACAAAGTTAAGGGACTGTGTTAGTTCTCAATTGGTACTATAACAAATTACCACAAATTTTCATGAATTAAAACAACACTTGTATTCTTCTAATTTTTTATGTTAGAAATCTAGTATCAGTCTCATTGGGTAAATTGCATTCTCTTCTGGAAGAACTGGAGAGAATATATTTCCTTGTCTTTTCTAGAGGCCTAGCATATTTCTCGGTTCTTTGCCCCTTTCCTTCATCTCAGATCTGGCAATGTATCATCTCTGTAAGTCTTCTTACTATACATCTCCCTCTCACCGCAGCCAGGAAGGAGTTTTCTTTTAAGGACTCATGGTATTAGATTAGACCCACTCTGATACTTCAGGATAATTTCCCCAGTCTCCTTAATTAAGTCACATTTGCGACATTGCTTTTGTGATTTAAGATAACATATTCTCAGATTCCAGAGATTAGGATATTGATGTCTTTGGGGATGCTATCACAATATGTAATGCATTATTGGTAATAATACATCTTATCAGTTATCATTTCCATTTCACTTTAATCCGGAATACACTTTCATGGTGTACAGACAGTGAAATAGCTTACATATTTTAATAACTCATTCATGTGTTATATTTTTCCAAAAACTCAGTGTATTTTTACCTAATGTTTTTAACTTCCCAAAAGAATGACGGTGGTTTGAAATTGAAAATGATGGTGGTGGTGATGTGATTCTAGTATAATGTTACATATGGAAAACCAAATCACCTGACTAGATTGATATAGTCTGTTAGGAACAATGTCAGTGTGAGAAGCAGGGCCCCTATTCCACTCTTCCATGCTGCTCCCATTCTCAGCATTAATAACACCTGGATTTTTTGGTGGGTCTCATTGAAGTCTTTTTTGTAGATGTTTATTCGTTCTTATTGTAGTATGTGCAGGTTGTCTTCCACACTTAGTGGTTGTAATTGAGCTAAATTATTCTATTCCCTGAATGATTCCATTATAAAATTATCCTCCATGAGTTTTTTCTATTATCTTACTACATTATACCTCAAAATTTTGATGTATGATGGCAAAGTTGTATCATTTTAGTGTTAGAAGTTAGTAGACAAACTGGCTCCTGAGAATCTTAAGTAGACCCCTTGTATTTCTGACTATTCTATTGCATGATGGGAAGAGAAAAAGCTATCATGACTAGTAATATTGTTATTCACATATTACCCAGAAGTGATAATTGGGGAAGGAAAGAAGGAGGGATAGAAGGATACCAGTTAGATGATGTTATTTTGTTCATGTCCTAGATAGTTTATGTTCTTATCAATAAAATATTATAGTTTTATACAAATAGTTACAATATTAATGACTCTGCAGTCACAAATAGCACAACGGTGTCCAATGTTAATGGAGGATAAAGCTAATGGCTCTATCTAACATTCCATATCGCCAAGGATAGGAACTGAACATTTGCCTTCACTTGTAAAGTTCAAGCAGATTGTTACTGAAGTGCACAAGTAATGAGCCTATATGTACCTCCAAAATGTCCTCTTCCTTAATCCCTATCCAGCCCCACTACTGATTTCAAGTACTCACATTTCAAGTTAAAGAATTGGGAGAGCAGGATGTGCTATATAAAAGGGAGCTTCATTTAGAGATCTCTTCGTGTCATCTGAAACTCGATTTGGAGATTCACTCTAGTCTGACAGCCATTTAGATTTCAAAATGTTAAATTCTAGTTTGAATCCTGGTGAAAACCAATCATGCTGAATCCTGATGTTTCTCATTTTACTGTTGATAATCCAATTCTATTTGTCTATGGATAGGGGTATGTATTTTCTATCACTGTTTTGCCAAATTATTAAATACTTAGTGATTTCAAACAAATTCATCACCTTACCATTCCAGAAATCTTAATTCTGAAATCATTCTCTCCTGGACTAAAGTTGAGATGTCACCAGGACTGGTTCTTTCTGGAAATCCTAAGGAAGAATCTGTTCACTTACATTTTCCTTCTTCTAGAGGCTACCTACATTCCTTTGTGGGTCCTTCCTGGCATCGCTCTACCCACTGTTTCTCTTGTCACAGTTCCTTTTCTGATTCTGACCCTTCTGTCTCCTCATAAGGACTTTAATGATTGTTCACTTCTATAATCTAGGATAAACTCCCTCTAGCAAGATCATTAACTTAGTCATACACACAAAATCTCTATTGTTGTATCAGGGAATATATTCACAGATTTTGGTGGTTAGGATATGAACATCTTTGAGGAAAGACAGTATTAGCTTACAGAAGGGACCTCTGATCAACTGTACAGTAAAGTCAAACTGGTGATATTTTCTGATAAGTTAAAGGAAAACTACTTGACAACCTTGTCTGTAAATTTGTCTAGTGGAATAATACCCTGAAATCTGTTTTTGCCTACTTTATGGAAGTAGTGTGAGTTTTCTTACAAAGATGATACTGGTAGCAGTAAAACCTGTGAATAAAGTTGAGCTATGAAATAATATTATAGTGATAGGGTCTGAATTTTCACATTTAGTTAGTGAACAATAGCCATATATGGCTTGCAAAATGATGAATTAAATTAGGTTTTCTCTTATATATTAGGTATAAATTGCAAAAATCGATAGCATATGAAAGAATGATCTCATCTGTTAGTGTTTATGTATTATGAAAATTCAGAAATTGTTACTTTTTGATAAAATTCAATATTTTTAAATAAAAGGGGATGATGTTCTTAAAATATCAACAGAGTAATAGTTGGAAAATCCTTTTCCCCAGTTAATATATCTTGACAATATTCCTTATCTAAGTCAAAATTCCTCTGAATTTCAATTGTTTTCAGTTCTCTCTAGCCTGCACATTACACGTGAGCATTGTATGGAGATGCTATTTGTAGAGCTACACCTTTTTCTTGGCTTGGTCCTTTGACCAACTTTGGTATACCAATTTTAAAAGGGTTAGAGCCAGATATTAGAAGTAGGAATGTTAGAGAACTTGAATGAATGGAAGCTTTTTTTTAACTCTATGTAGGGGTGTATTGACAGGGAAGTATAAAATTCTTAATTCCTGAACGTTTTCTAGAATCGGTCATCTTGGAGACAGATAGTTGTTTCACAATTAGGCTTGAATGCTATTGAATAGTATCAGTTGACCTATCCTCTACCTTTCTAGGATTTTTCTGCTTCTTTCCTCATCTTCCTTTTTGGGGTAAAGTCCTAATGTTACCCTAACTAAAAGAATGAGGTAATAAAATATAAATATACATATGTGTACTCATCTTCATATTTTTATTTCCTGGATTTTTGAATTTCTTTCATTCATCTCCAACCATTTAACAGGTATCTGGTTGCCAGATACTTTCTATTTGTTTAGAGTTAAAAAATTTAAAATAAGTATTAAAAGACTTTTAATAGAAATAGAGCCAAAAATGCTAAGAAAAAGAAGTGAGCTCTCTGCAGGTGAGACTGGAAGTCTCCACAGAAAAGGTGACACCATGTAGATTTGAGGAGACTAAATAGATGTTTACTTACTAAGATATACTGACATCCTACCAGTGCTCTCCCTCTAAATCTCCCCCAAGCACCAGAAATGGAAAAATATCTCAAAGAGAAACAATTCTTAGGACTTTGTTTTCTTTGTTTCAAGTAATATATCTACATTAGATTATATATCTACATTAGATTATATATCTACATTAGAAATAAAAACTATGACCCCTTTCCAAAGTTTCCAACTAAGACAAAGAAGGGAAGTTAAGCCAATCTGTGTGAGAGTTTCAGCAGAAGACAATGGGCGGCAGTGGTCCCAAGCAAACAGCTTTATTTTCATGTTAAACTGTCCTAAGGAGCTGTAGCAGGGAGTAGCAAAGCTCTGGGACAAATTATAAAATACCAAAACAGATAGTAATGTAATTAGGATGTAATAAATGTGTGGGGATATCCTAGTCTTCTTGATTTGAACCAAATCATTCATTGGTTCATATTCTCTCTCTTCCCCTGTTTTTTTTCTTCCCCTCTTCCTCACCTTCCTCACTCCTCCCCTTCCTTCCATGTCAGTAGTTGCTGTTTTTAAATACTGGATAAATTGCAATTGTTCAGAACATCTCATAATCCTACTTCATCCCCCAATACCAGTTCTGGTTAGTCTAGATCTAGCCTTTTATCTAGTTTCCATCAAAAACCTCTGGACCTTTCCAACTAAAAAAGGACTTCTGGATTGTTAGGGAGCCTGGAGAACCACACTGTAGCACTGCAGATGGTATTTTTTCTGATTGGTTGTTATTCATTTCATACTGATCATTAAATGTTATGAATATCATGCCAGGGAAACTATAGCAATAAAGTTAAGGCCATCAGTTTAGTTTAAGAAAACTAACTCTGCCAGCATCACAGCAAGCTCAATAATGTCCTGCAGGTAAGTAGGATAGTCCTTGAGTTGTGTCAGATAAAAAACAGATATTTGTGGTAGCAGTTTAAAACTAAGTGGACAACTATATGCCCAATTTAAATTTTAGGATGTTTCTTTGTATTTTTCTTGCTTTGAAATGGTGTCTTAATTTCTTAAGACTTTTCTGTAGAGTATATAGTTTTTAATGTTTATGTTCAAATTATTTAGTAATCAATAGTATTAAGAATAAAAAATAAATCTAGCTTTGCAGATTGGTTGTGTCTCTTTTTTGAATTATCAGAGTCTACCTGATACCAAAGTCTCAAATTACACATCCTTATAAATCTATACTATAATTAGCTATGCATGTCCCAAATTAAAGGCACAGGTTCTAGAGATTCCTTCCATTTCTAAGAGGATGAAACTGATTAATGGCATAATTTCACAGTGTGTTACAAAACACTGAATTTCATTTATTGGTATCAGGTGTATCTGACCCCTGTATTAGGTATTTAAAGAATTATTTTATATGTATGTCTATCTATCTATCTATCTATCTATCTATCTATCTATCTATCTATCTATCTATCTATCTATCTATCTAGATATACACACATATATAGAAATTCTATCTATTGCTTTCCTGATTCTTCCTGAAGTTTTTTGGTATGAACACAGCCATTTTAAGAATATAATAATTAAATATGTGCTTAAAATTTTGATAGAAATAAACTAGGTCAAATAAAACTTGATATATATATATATATAAAGATGAGGTAATGTGAGTGCTTGTTTATAAACTAATTTTATGCATCTTGTATTTTCTCAGTCTTCAGTGTTACATTGTGCTATGATCATACTCATTACCTCTCCAGTTAAACAACCTTGTTAAAATTTGTAAAAGCAGTAAGGATTACATAAACAATGTAGAGAAAATAGATTGCTGCTGTGAAGTACTTTGTTCTCTAAGAAAAGCCAAATTTTATATAGTAGCTCATTATTGTAATACTTAAACATATTATTTAATATCTATATCACAGTTGGTATTTAAAAATACTTTGCAATGATGAATTATTTTCTACACCTGACTATCCACCTAAGGTGGATTTAGCATATTGAATCTTGCACAAAACAGGGGCCAATTTTCTGTTTTTTTTTTAAATCACTTAAAGTCATCTATTACTAATAGGTTTACAATAAAAATTGGAAAACATAGCTTAAGATAAAGTATAAACTTTGAATATCTGCCTCCTTGCTCACCTTAATGCTTGCTGTATTATATGGAATTGGGAAAGGATCTTCCCCTTCCCATCACTACTGAGTCACAGAATTTTCCTCTGCAGGGAGGCTCAAAATTGTTTGTGTGATGATTTACCAATATTCGTAAGTTCTTGGATCTACAAAGTAACACATTTTAATTTAATAGTAAAGTGCTTTTATTTGTGAAATTCTCTGAATTCCCTTTAATTTCCAGTACCAACGCTGTACCTAGAAAATTCGTTATGTTTTGTATAAATAATTGAATGTTTTCACCTTGTTATTTTCATGTTCAGATCTATAACAAGTATTTAGCAATTGTTTTATTAAAAAATAATCAACATGATCATTATTGCTGCCACTTCCTAATCCTAAATTTTAATTCACTCCCTTATATAAGAGAAAAAAAATTCTAATTAGTTAACACTTATGACTGGCTGATCACTTGATTAGTGGACTCAATATTTATTTATACTTAAAATATGTTGTTCTTTCCTATTTTCATTGGACTTCTACTATCAGTTTTGATGTATAAATAGATTGTTAAAAATCACCACTACTCTTTTTTCCCATGAAGTTTCACTATTTACAGCAATTTATAAGAATAATTGGGGGGTGTGCTGCTTACTGTGAAGAACATCAAGAAAAATCATTGTCACTTTTCAGTTTTTGTATCTTCCTCATTTTCCTATAGGAAAACAAATTATTGACTATATTTAAATTGAATTACTTGCATTTAATAGTGAAATAGCCAAACTAGCAAAATATTTCAGTCATGGATTATTTAAAAAGTAGGTTAGCAGCTATATTAGCATTATTCTAGATATAGCCATTTATCTAGTTTTTATTTATTTTTAAAGCATCTTTGATTAAGTGTTTACAAAGCATGAAGAGAGCTGAACACTTACATTTGTATTTGGCCATCTTTTTTAATTGACTGTTCTTTAATATTGACTCAAACTATGATTTCAATCCAAAGAAGTGACCCTTCTATAGCAAACTAGAAGATTTTGGAAAGAGGCATGACCATTAGGTGGCAGGAACACACAATAAACTATTTTTGGGGTAGCTCTTGGACAAGTATGAGCATGAAGTTTCTTATGGTAAATCTTCCAGAGTCATCAGGGTCAGAGTTCCAATAAAAGGAAATAAATCAAGTGGATTCCAAAGGGGAGCTGGAGGAGGACCTACATGTTTACATGATTTGCTTAGCAGCAAGATGGGACCATGTGGGTCAGAGAGTTCCAAAGGGCAACAGCAACTTGGAAATTTTTATAGCCCAAGGGTTTGTCTTAACTGTGGCTCGTAGGTATTGGATGCAGTTTTGCAAGGTATGCAAAGTAGGAAGGTTATAAGTGATGAAAATTATGTTTGCATGGATAATATTTTTTAAGATTGGATGTATGAAAATTTGATTTTAGTGGTATTTAATGCAACAGTGAGCCTGGTATAGAGAAATGTAACCTATCCAAGAATTGTCTTTGACTTATTTATATAACATCCTTAATGATGATTAGAAAATATATTAATATTTCTGCACAATACAGATATTAATAGCTCTGTAAAATTTTAATGTGCTTTAGAGTGTTTATGTCTTCAGTTAATCTGTACTTTTCTCTGACCTGAATATTTCTGGTTTCTCAAATCTAACTTGTAAAATGTCATCCTGGTTATTCTTTTAATTTCCTTTCTTTAAACTTTACTTTTGTTTTGTTAAAATGTATAACCTAATGGCTTTTCAACTCCTTACAGAGTTGTAAACCCACTGTTATTCACTATCTAATTCTGCAGCACATGTCACTCTAAAAGGAAATCCTATACCCATTAGCAGTTACATCTCATTCACCTTTCTCCCCAACCTTTGGAGCTGCTAATTTGCTTTCTAATCTCTGTGGTTGTGCTTATTTTTAAATTAAACTATACAGTATGTGACCTTTTATGTTTAGTTTCATTCACTTAGAAGTCACCCATGTTATAGAGTGTATTAGATACCAGGGTTCCAGCTTATGTACATCATCATTAGCACTTATTTTATCTTTTTGATTAGTTATGTATTGAGTGCAAAGTGGCATTTCATTCTGGTTTTGATTTGCATTTCTACTAATGATGTTGATCACCTTTTCATCCAATTGTTCACATCTTTTATATATCTTTTTTAAAGAAATATATAATCAAATTTTTGCCCATATTTTTCATTAGATAATTTCCTTCAGTTGAGTTGCTAGCATTCTTACATACACTGAATAAAATTTCTTTATCAAACATGTGCTTTGCAAATATTTTATCCCATTCTGTGAGTTGTCTTTTCACTTCCCTGATGGTGTTTTTGAAGCACAGAATTTTAATTTTGATAAGATCCAATTTAAGTTGGTCCGAGGGCTGTGGGTATTGTTAAGCTGATAAAATCCAATTTATTTTTCTTTTGTTTTTATCTTTTTGATATAATATCTAAAGATAAATTTCCAAATCCAAGTTTATGAAAATTTACCCCTATATTTTCTTTTAAGTTCTTATAGTTTTAGTTATTACATTTAAGTCTTTGATTCATTTTAAGTTAGTCTTTTTATGTGGATGTGAAGAATGTACTATCTTTTGTATGTGAATATTCAGTTATCATAGCAACAATGATCAAAAAGACCATTCTTTCCCCACTGAATTATATTTATATCCTAATCAATTGACCATAATGTAATGCTTTATTTCTTGCCTCTTCAATTCATTAATCTGTGTTTATATGTTTATATGCCAGTACCACACTGTCATGATTATCACAACTTTCTAGTAAGTTTTGAAATCAGAAAATATTGATCTTCAAATTTTGTTCATTTTTAAAAATTGTTTGCCTACTTTATACCTCTTGAATTTCCTTATGAATTGTAAGATCAACTTATCAATTCTGCAAAAAAAATACAGTTGAGACTTTGATATGGATTGCACTGACATGTAAATCAATTTGGATAATACTGTTATCTTAAACAATACTAAGTGTTCCAAATCAAGCATATGAGATAAATTTCCATTTATTTTAAATTCTTTAATTTTTTTAAACAATGGTTTTTGGTTTTCAGAATACAAATTTTGTATTTTTGTTAAATTTATTCCGACATAATTTTTTGATGACATTAAAATGAATTTTTTGGCCATATATGGTGGCAAATGCCTGTAAATGGCAGCCTTCGAAGCCACAGCCAGGGCCAGGGGTTGCAGTTCGAGTCCCACTGGGGGCACACAGTGAGACCTAGTTCCAAAAAATTATAGCTGGGCATGGTGGTGAGCACCTGTAATCCCAGCTACCTGGGAAGCTGATGCTGGGTATTGCTTCAGTCTGTGGTACCCCAGGCAACGTGAGTCTGTGATTCCACAGGCAAAAAATAGCGAGACCTAGTCTCAAAAAAAAAAAAAAGAATTTTTTTCTTAAAGTTGTGTTTTTGCTGAATTTATTAGTTTTAACAGCTTTTAGATTCCATAAGATTTGTTATGCTTTCAGCTGCAAACAGAGATAATCTGACTTATAATTTTCTTTCTTTTCCCCCCACTCTCCCTTCATCCATTAAAGAAGGGAATACCCAAAAGAGAGAATGGAATGTACTAAAATAAATTTCCCTCTATTAATTTAAACCATTTAAAAATGTTTATTCAATTATCCCTTTACATCTTTCTTCCATTTCTCTTTGACTTAATTATTTTTAATTAAAAATCAAGAAAAATTACTTTCTGAAGTCTTTTTCTATATATATACCTTATATACTCCTGAGTATATATACTCCTGATTCTCTATTCTAGACATCTTCAAAAAGAAAATGAGGGCACTTTAAACTTTTAAATTCTTAGGTCTTAGGTCTATTACCTCTTGTGTTCCTCAAAGGGCTTTATACCTAATTCTGTGGTTAAATTGACACTTTTGAAATCTCACTGTCCCTGAATATCTTTCCTAATAGATTTGTCTTATTGGGTAACTTTCTATTTTTAAAAATCTATCTTTTTTAAGTCTATCTTCTTACATTTTTACTTTCCTTCTCGCAGATATCAGGAATGCTAAGATGACATAACTATTAAAATTTATATTTCTTTCTAAATGCTTTTTGTTGATCAAAATTAGGATTAGTGTAATAAGTAAGGCATACTAAAGTTCTGTGACATTAGTATTTGCAGTACTTTGAATGTTATGCTCCAATGATAAAGAAGATTTATAAACAATATTTTAACTGCATATATAAAACTTTCTGTTCCTAAAGTACTTTATACTCCTAAAGTACTAATATGATATATATTTAATTAAGACTAAGTCCTGTTCTTTAAAAAAGAAAATGTTTTGCTATTCAGTAGCGAACTAAGGGCATTTCTACTTCTTGAAATTTGTTTCTAGAGAAGATAAAATTGCTTAGAAATCTTGCTGCTTTTCAATTGAGAATGATAGCAATTATACCAATTAAAATGATTTTCTTTGTAAGTGATAAATAATTTTTATTTTTTTCTTCATAATGAAAGAAAAACTCTGGGTCTCTTGAGAATATAGCATTTAGTTTTGATTTAGCATTTATTAGGCAGTGTAGTTCCTGGCTTTTGGTTTAGCCTTATGCCCTTTATTCGTTAGCTGATTTGCTAATTACTATTGAAAATCCTCTACAATTTCACTGGGGAAATGCAAATTCAGATTCTAAATACTTGAGAGGCAGCCAAATACTAGCACATGCAGAAATATTCTGAGTTTTATATAATTACTTTCAATGTCCAGGGTTTCCTTTTTCAATATAATATCAGTACATGCAGATCCTTTCTCTGTCAGCAAAAATGTAATGGACAAATTCTCATTGTTTCAGCTAAATTAGGTTAGCAAATAGAATTTTAATGGTTAGTAAAAGAGGGGATAATTATTTTGGGGAAAGGAGACAGAAGTGTGGAAATTTTGATTTTATTAAAATAAAAATATTGCATAACTATACTAAACCATAAATATAGAGCATAATGAATTGTTTCAAAGGGAACATGCCTCACTTAATTGCCACTTAACTCAAGAGAAAAGCCTCTGTTCTGCTATCCAGTTGTCTCACTCTGTTCCTAAACTGATGTACTGCCATGTCTAACTCTACATATCACATTCACCTGTTTCCAAAGATACTAAAAGTAGAATAATAAAGTAATTGTGACTTATTTGTTCAGCATAATTTGTGAGATTGAGATTAATCCTTGTTATTATATATAGCTTTGGTTTGCTTAATCTCATTTTTATATACTATTATGTAGTGCATAATTTATTTCCCCATTTTACTTTAGATGAACACTATTTTTGAAAAGTTTGGACCTGTTGCAAATAGTGCCACATTATTTGTGTTGTGTTGGGGCATGTTTAGATATCTTTCAGTTGCTTATAAATCCAGGATTGAAATAGCTAGAAAATAAGATGTTATACCAAATTATTTCAAAAGAGATTGTATCAATTTATATATACCATAGCATTTTATTAGTATTTTTATTTATTCTGCATTCTTACTAACTCTTAGACTATCAGTCTAAGTTTTAGTCATTTTGATGAGTATATTGCAGGTTTTAAAATTTTGCTTCTGTTTGATGACTAATGGGTTGAAAACTTTTTATCTATTATTAACCGTTGTTATAGTCTATTCAAACTCTTGCTCAATTTTACATTAGAGTGTCTATATTTTTCTTATTGCTGTGTTAGAGTTGTTTTATAGTCTAGATATAAACTCTTTATTATGTGTTGAACTACTTCTCTTTTTGCATTTATACATTTTCATTCTCTTTTATGAATTGTGTCTGTTGACCAATAGTGGTTTTAACTGTTAATGTATTTTTTTATATTTAATATTGCCTTTAACATGGAGGTGTTCTTCTGCATTGATTCTAGAATCTTTTTTTGTGTGTGTGTTCCATATTTAGATCTATAATAAAGATAACTTATTTTTATATATTCTTGGAAGTAGAGGGAAATTTCACGTCTCTGTATGAATATTTACAAAAAGGTTTTTTTCACCCTACTTCATCCTAATTCAATGTCCTTAGGTTTGTTTCTAGACTCTTTTTTCTAATCATGATACAGTTTTTCCTGACTTGTGCTGATGTCATTGTTTTAATTACTATTCCTTTACAAAAGTCTCCATAACCCATCAAATAACTCTTTGAGAGATCCAGAGAGCTGCCCCCTTCACTCAGGTTCCTGAGGGAAACCGCCCGACATTTCCCCTCCCCAGGTGAGATGCTGGAAGTCACTGGCACCAGTACCAGGCTTTAGGAGGGTTCCTTCCCTGAGTCACTGTTGCAGCAGATTCGGAGAGCCACCCCCTTCACCCATGTTCCTGAGGGAGTCTGCCTGACCTTCCCCCTCCCCAGGTGAGATGCCAAAAGTCACTGGCAAACAAGTTGTGGGGCACTGGTGCAAACTGGTAAACTAAACTACAGACCTACTTGCAACCTGGAAAACATTACTATCAACATGCCAACCAACACCACAGCCATGATTTCTCACTATGTAGAACAAGTCAGAAAGCAAAATGCAGTAATGAGAAAAACTGTAGACATGCAAGCAAGCCCTACAGGAAATAATCCATCACCACCAAAGAAAATTAATCTCCATCAAACACCAAGGAAGACATTGAAGAAATGATGTGTATCTCAGACAAAGATTCCAAAATCAACATGTTAGATGCACTCTAATATATATGAGAAGAATCAGAATAAAAGGACAACAGAATGATAGAAACATTTAATGCACTAAGGGAAGAAGTAGAAAAATATAAAAAAGAAAGCATCAATATGTATAAATCAATGAACTGAAGAATGAAAATGAATCCCTAAAATTGAAATTGAAGGAGACCCAGGACATAAAAGTTGTAATAGATGAACTCAAAATGCAGGGAAAAGCCATGGAGGCAGATTAGATGAAATAGAAGAATGAATCAGCACACTTGAGGATACAGAAATAGAGAGGATGAAGAAAGAAAAAGAGAGAGAAAAACAAAGTAGGAAGACTGAAGAAAAGCTCAGAGATATGTCATAATCCTTAAAAAGAAACATAAGAGTAATGGGAATCCCAGGAGAGGAGGGAGTCATGGGAACTAAAAGGCTTTTTAATATAATAGAGGAGAACTTCCCAAATCTGAAGAAATTAATGAAAATAGACATACAGGAAGCAAAAAGGACACCAAACTACTTGAATGAAAGAAAAGCCACAGCATTGTAAAACTTCCAAGAACCCAAGATAAGGAAAAAATAATGAGAATGGCTGGAGAAAAGAAACAGATAACCTACAAAGGAAAATCCATTAGATTTTTCTGAAGAGACACTCTAGGCAAGGAGAGAATGGAGTCTCATCTACAAAAAAACTCCAAGAAAAAAAGTGCCAGCCAAGAATATTCTACCCTGCAATGCTATCCTTCCTCTATGAAGGAAAATTAGAATCTTCTCTGACAAGCAAAGTGTTCACTTTGCTACCATTAAACCCCCACTCCAAGAAATTTTGCAGGAGGCCTCAAGATCCAAGCCATTAGGAGAACTAAAAAAACAAACAAACAAACAAAAAGAAAACAAATCAAAACCCCAAAATGACCACCAGAAAACTGTTAGAATCTCAAACATCAATAATCACCCTAAATGTCAATGGTCTAAACTCAGCAATCAAAAGATGATGAGTTGCAAACTGAATCAGAAAACAGACGCCAACATTCTGCTGCCTCCAAGAAACACTTCTGATCTCTAAGGAGAAGCATAGACTGAAAGTGCAGGCTGGAAAACTGCATTATAAGCAAATGGCCCCCACAAGAAGCAGGGGTTGCCATTCTTGTATCAGACAGAGCAGACTTCAAATTAAGAAAGTGACAAAAGATAAAGATGTCCACTACCTAATGGTTAAAGGGTCAATCCATCAAAAGACATAACAATAATCAACATAAATGCGGCTAACGAGGAAGCACCAAAATTCATAAAACAACTACTAGTAGAACTGAAATCAAATATTGGTGAGAATACATATGTGGTAGGAAATGTTAACATGCTACTCTCACCAAAAGACAGATTAACAAAACAGCAATTACACAAACACAAAAGCTTTAAAGGAAGAGCTAGACCAAACGGACCTAATAGATATACAGGACACTGCACCCCCAAGGAAAAGAATACATTTTCTTTTCAAATGCACATGATTCATTCTCTAAAATTGACCATATGTTAGGCCACAAGACAAACCTGAATAAACACACAAAAATTAAATACCAACCTTTTTCTCTGATCATAAAGGCATCAAACTAGAAATCAACAATGAAAAGAAAATAAGAGTAAACACTACATGGAGACTGAACAACAGGCTTTTGGAATATCACTGGGTAAAAGAGGAAATCAAAGAAGAAATTAAAGCGTACAAGGAGACAAACAACAAAGACAACACAACATTCCCAAATGTGTGAGATGCAGCAAAAGCAGTATTAAAAGGAAAGTTCGTACAGGCCCAAATAAAAAGAATTGAAACAGCCCAAAGAAATTCTCTAATCTCCCAACTTGAGGACCTAGAAAAAGAACAACAACAAAAAAAATCCAAAGTCCAGCAGAAGACAAGAAATAACAAAAATAAAAGCAGAGATTAATGAAATAGAAACCAAAAATACCATTGAGAAGATAAAACCAAAAGCTGGTTCTTTGAAAAATAAAAAAATTGATAAACCCCTGGTAAGACTTACAAAGAAAAGAAGAGCAAAAACTCAAACAGAATCATAAATGAAAAGGGAGATATTACAACAGACCCAGCAGAAACCCAAAAGATAATTATAGACTACTATGAACATCTATATGCAAACAAATACAGCAGCCTGGAAGAGGTGGGTAAATTCTTAGAACAATACAGTCATCCAAAATTGAATAAAGAAGAAATAGAGAACTTAAACAGGTCAATCACAAGCAGTGAAATTGATGTAGTCATCAGCACTCTCCCTAAAAACAAGAGCCCAGGTTCAGATGTTTCACAAATGAATTCTACTAAACATTCAAAGAGGAACTAACACCAGTACTGTTAAAACTCTTTCACAAAATTGAGAAAGAAGGAAAGCTACCAAATACATTTTATGAAGCAAACATTACACTAATTCCAAAACCAAATAAAGGTAGTGCAAAGAAAGAGAACTACAGACCAATCTCCCTAATGAACACAGATGCAAAAATTCTAAACAAAATCCTGGCAAACCAAATTCAACATTGCATAAAAAGGATTATCTATCATGACCAAGTGGAATTCATCCCAGGGTCACAAGAATGGGTCAACATCTGAAAATCAATCAACATAATCTATCACATCAACAAAGAGAAAAACAAAAACCATATGATCATATCAATAGATGCAGAAAAAGCTTCAATAAAGTTCAGCATCCTTTCATGATGAAAGCCCTGGAAAATTGGTATAAAAGGAACATACCTCAACATAATAAAAGCTATATATGACAAACCCACAGCAAATACCATCCGCAAAGGGGAAAAACAAATCATTTCCATTAAGGATGCCCACTCCCTCCACTCCTTTTAAAAATAGTTCTGGAAGTCCTACCAAGGGCAATAAGACAAGAGAAAGACATAAAAGAAATCCAAATAGGGAGAGAAGAAATAAAGCTATCATTATACGTGGGTGATATGATACTCTATAGACAAATCAGAAAAATTGACAGAAAAGCTAATTGAAATAATAAATCAATTCAGTAAGGGATACAATTTCAACATAAAAAAATCAATAGCATTCATATATGCAAAGAATCAGAAGAAGAGGAAATTAAAAACACTCCATTTACCATCACCAAAGAAAATTAAATACTATGGAATAAACAAAAGAAAATTAAATACTATGAAATAAACCAAAGAAATTTAAATACTATGGAATAAACCAAAAACATTAAATACTTGGGAATAAACCTAACAAAAGAAGTAAAAGACCTATACAAAAAAAAACCTATAAAACATTCTTAAAAGAAATAGGAGATGTTTAAAACATGGAAAGACATTCCCTGTTCATGGCTAGGAAGAATAAACATTATCAAAATGGCCATACTACCAAAGGCAATCTACAGATTCAATGCAATTTGAATAAAGATACCAATGACATATTTTAAAGAGATAGAACAAAAATTACTGAAATTCATATGGAACAACAAAAGACCTTGAATAGCCAAAACCCTTTTAGCAAACATAAGAGAGAATGGAGGTATTACTTTTCCAGACTTCAAACTATACTACAAAGTCATAGTGCTTAAAACAGCATGGTACTGAAACAGACAAAACCAAAAAAAGACAAAAACAGAAAAACAAAACAAAAAAAAAAGACAAAACAAAAAAAAAACAGACAAAAAGACCAATGGACCAGAATTGAATACTCAGAAATAAAATCACACGTATATGGTCAACAAATCTTTGACAAAGGGGCAAAAGACATACTCTGGAATAAGGATTGCCTCTTCAGTAAGTGTTGCTGGGAAAACTGGATCAAGATATGTAAAAAAATGGACCAGGAAAAAACCCACAAACCTTGTATGAAAATTAACTCAAAATGGATAAAGGACTTGGAAGTGAGACCTGCAACCATAAAATACATAGAGGAAAACCTGGGCAAAACCCTTCATGAATTCCACCTCAGAAATCCATTTAGGGAAACAACTATGGCTGGCAAAAAAATGAAGGAAAAACATAAACAGCTGGGACTACATCAAACTGAAAAGATTCTGTACAGCAAAAGAGACAATAAAACAAAAAGAAACCCAACCAACTGGGAGAAAATTTTTGCCCTCCAGACAAGTGACAAGGGTCTGATAACAAAGATCCACCAAGAGCTTCTACAGTTCAACAAAAACAAAATGAAAAACCCAGTCAAAAAATGGGGGAGAAAAACTAAAAAGACACTTCACCAAAGAGGAGATACAGATGGCTAATAAGCATATGAAAGAATGCTCCACATCACTAATAATCAGGGAAATGCAAATTAAAACCACACTGAGATACCATCTTACACCAGTAAGAATGGCCCACATAAATAAAATGGACAAGTGTTGGCGTGGATGTGGAGAAAAAGGAACTTTCTTACACTGCTGCTGGGAGTGCAAACTGGTCCAGCCACTATGGAAGACTGTGTGGAGGACCCTTAAACAATTGCAAGTGGAATTACCATTTGACCCAGCAATCCCACTACTGAGAATCTACCCAGAGGACATGAAAACAGTAATTCCAAAGGACACTTGTATGCACATGTTTATTGCAGCTCTGTTTACAAATGCCAAGATTTGGAAACAAACCAAATGCCCCAAAACTTATGATTGGCCAGAAAAAATGTGGTATATGTACATAATGAAATACTATGCATCAATTAAGGAGGACAAGCATATGTCATTCGCAGCAACATGAATGCAACTAGAAGGACTCATATTAGCAGAAATAAGCCAAAAAGAAAAAGAGAAATACAGAATGGTCTCACTTATATATGATGGATATAGGGAAAAACAAATGAATAAGAAAAATTAGAAAAAACCAATGGGACTGAACAATGGAGCAAGAGTGGAGTTGAAGGAAGAAAGCGGGGAGGCAAAGGGCACTAAAGAGTAGGATGGATAACAGGTGTTAGGGAAGCGGGAAAGCCTCGGGGTACACAATAATGTAATAGAAATATAAATACACATATATATGCAAAATTAAAAAAAATTTTTTTAAAAATTTAAAATACAGCCATCACAGTGATAGTTGAGATTCTCTTTGGATATCTTTTCTATCCTATTCCCCATTATACATTCTCAGAAATAATAATTAGTACACTGGATTTGATGTTTGTCATTCCTGTGGTATGAGAAACTTTTAAATCACACATCAGTAAATAGTATAATTTTTTGCATGGTTATAATTTTGTAATTATGGTATTGCAATATGTATACCTATCTGTATGTAAGTTGTTTTCTTCCCCCCCACACACACACACAAAAAACAAGCTCGGTTTTTTTTACTCTTCAAATTCTCTTGACCATTGTGCCTCTTTGTATTTCCAGATAAAATTTGGGATGAGATTGTCAGTTTGGAAACACATTATACTCACAACTTAATTTGTTGATACTGAACATCTTGAAATCTTGACAATTATTCTTTTAATAAATATGTGTATCCTTGCACTTATTTATGTCTTAATTTCTTCAATAAGATAGCCCTTTAATGTACATAGAAGTCTCGCAGACTTCATTAGTTTATATATTCTGAAGCTATTTTTTTAAATACAGTTATTCTTGGGTTGTGATCTGTTTTTGAGAAAGGAATCTTTACTCTTATGTTTGTTCATTTCATCTCCAGTAATGTTTCTTGCTTTAAATTTTATTTTGATATTATTAAATTACATAGCTTTCTTCGGTATAGGTGTGAATGGTGTATTCTTTCCTTATGTACTAGTGCTCACCAAAATTTCTTCAGGTATCACCACTGATTATAGAACCAGATTGGATTTCCAATTGCCTGAGGATTTTGCCTGTTGGCTGGACTATGGAAGATTAAAGTGCCAGAGCATTAATGTCCCTGAGAATGGGGGTAACTCTCAATTTAGGTTCAGAGGGTTTAGTTCTTATTCTAAGGTAAAGAATAACAATTATCTTCATTGAAACATCTTATATTGTCCTTCTTTTCCTGTTTCCTCATTCCCTTTCTCCAGTTGCCTGTAATTACCTCCTCAATAAACAATTTGTATTCAAATCCCTGGTTCAAGATTTGCTTTTGATAGATCCCCAGATAAGATCCTATGTTTCCTATTTTTCTATCTAGAATATTTCTGTGCCCTTTCACTCAAAATATATCTCTTATTAGAATATTTTTTGAGCTGGCTTAATTCATTATGATAATCTTAATGTTTACTTTGAAGTATATATTTCAAGTATATGTACACATATACAACATATTATAATAAATGCTCTAGTTAATACTTAAATCTATCATCTGTTTTATATGTCTTTCAGGCTTATCAAATATTCTATCTTCCTTTCTAAAGACTTTCTATCTTCCTTTCTAAAGACTTTCTACTGTGTGATCTTTCCAATCAAGGGTTAGCCTGGGCCTGTACCAGGTCATGGTAAAGGTACTACCTATGATACGATCTTATCTGAGCTTGTGGTCTTCTACCAAGCTTATTCAATTATTAGCAGATCCATTTCTTGTAACTTGTAAGCCTGACATTCCCGGATTATTCATTTATTTATTGTTAGTTTTGTTATTATTTTATTGGATTGGTATTGGATGGGTACTTACTCTTCAAAAGGGAGAAATTGGAAGAAAGGAGGAGGTGATATGCCCCCATCAAGCTGAAATTGTAGGAAGGAAAATTCTTTAGATCTTAAGGCTTAAACCATTTCTCTTTGGTTGGATGTTCTGCCTTCTCTGTGCTCACAAGGATGGAAAATATCACTTTCATGACTCTGCCTTCACTTCTCAATGTCCAGGCTTCACCCGTGGACTCTCAGTGAGGGCAACCCCCCTGCTGTGCTGCTGGGTCGGTGCACCCTGGTTGAGGTGACACCACCCTTTGATACCATTATGACACCAACCCCCCAAAAAATCTTTTTCTGTGTCAAATGTGAGGTTTGTAGACTTGTAATATGTCTGTGCCAGATGATATATTTGTATCCTTTCTCTTTCTTTTGTGAAATTTAACTCCACTGAATATTGCAAGAACATTTTATAAGTTAATAATGTAAAAAAATTTCTTTTTTAGTTGTACCTGTATTATCAAAAAATAAAAAATCCCCTCACTCCTTACTGTGCCATACTGTCCCAGTCCATCATCCTTTTTAAACCAGGTTCTAGCAGCTAATGTATAATAGAGATAAAAATTTAGTTTTTTCTTTCCCTGGTGAAAAACTTTATTATTTGTTATTCATGAATTCTTGTTTCCTTGGAAGACTGTTTAATGAAACATGTGGATGATGTATACCCTAACATTGCCTGGAGGCCTCTTAGATTTTCTGTTTGGATATTTTCCTTTTGTTTTAATAAACTTGCAAATAGTTGTGAAGAAGAGCCACTAGGTATTAGATATTATTATAATTAACTTGTTTTAGTGCCAAGTTCTCCGAAACTCATTCTTGATTTTAACAGATTTGATAACAAGAAATAAGTTTCTTGTTGTTGCAACAGATTTCTTTGCAATCTGCATGTAATAGATTAAAAGAAAAGTAAAAGCGGCTATCTTTTTAGGATAAACTGGAAGACCCAGTTACTACTTTATCTTGCCAGTGTCAGACCTTTCAGTTTTCTTTATGCCACTGCAGTTTTATAGTCTGCTTTTTGAACAAGGCTCAGTAAATTCATTATTGCAGAGAGCCCTTTATGGAAAGAGAGGAGTCTTCATTCACCAGAGCAGGGCCATCTTTTTATTCCAAAGAGAAAAATGACAAACCAGACTGCCATGAAAATCCCTGGCTTCCTTTATTGTACTTGCTCAATTTAGTTTGGGACTAAGGGCCTATGACTGGTCTCATGAGTCTCCTCAGACCCAGGAACATTCTGTTTTGAGGAATTCAATGTATCCTTCAAGTAGAAGATACATTCCACTTGCATACCCCAAAATGAAGAATCACATTTTAAGATCTGGGCTAAGGTACTCTGGATTGGGAAGGGAGAGACTTTTGTTTTAAAACGTTTTTCTGTAACAGATGTAAGAATTAACTAAACATCTTAAAATACATTTCTATGTATTTTAAAATTAATGACCCTCACTTACTTGAAGCTTAATAATCCAGCAAGTCGATCCACTTGGAATATTGCCCCAAATCAAGAAAAAATATAAAATGTGAAAATAAAGGTCTTAATAACAATCAAGATAGAGTTCAAAGTGACCAGGCAGTAGCATCTATGTTTATAAAATACTACTACGTTTCCATACCTTGTAGAGAACAGTCATTATTCTTTATGGAGTCAGGACCCTGGTGTTGAATCCTGTCTCCAGCAATTAATCACTACTTATGTTACTTTGGTTAAGTTACTTTAGCAACTGGTATCTCTATTTTCTCACCTTTGAGATAGGAATCTCATGATGATAGAATTGATACAGGATTAAGTGTGTTAATAATTGTTATTAGTGAAATAGAACATTTAAGATCATCTTTTAGAAATCAACTTTCCAAAAATGTTCTTGCTTGTATATCTGAGGCTTTAAAACACATATTACCTCTTGCTAATAAACACATAAGTACTTTCCTATTTGCTGGAGTTTCCATGAAAAGTCATATGCATCTTGATGCTAATTATTTAAGCTTAGATGATTGATTAGATTATTAGTTAAATTTAGAATTTCCTCTCAAAGACCTTTTTATATAATGAAAAGGATATTATATCTTAAATCCATTAGATTGTAGGTTTCTATAATACATTATAGTAGCAAAAATGAGAAAGAGATGGGATTTTGAATGAGAGATACCAGAAATGACTTATCAGTGTTGATTAGACTCTAAAAACACTGTTTATTGATACACTGTTTATATTTTAAAAGAAGTTATTTTGTTTATATAATTGTATAAAGCAGACATGTAGTATATTAAACTGAATTCTACTGAAGTTAAGTGATATCTTTAAAATTAAGTTTTTTTGAGTTGTCCGTTAGATCTATTGATGTGACATATTTGGGAAAATGATCATTGGGTTTTTTTTCTTTTTATATATATAAAACTTTTATGAAACAGATTTTAAGTAACTCTTAAGATGATTGATTTATCTTTTGTTCTACTGTAATGTGTTTTGTTATTCTTTCAATTTGTGCTATTTTGTTCTCCCAATGTATTTGATTCATAAAAGCAATTTCACAATTCAGATTCCATATATCTGTGTCTATAGGCCTGCTTCAACTTACTTTGATAGAAATATTTGGTACAGAATCATCTTTAAAATGTTCTTATAGGCTTTAGAAATATCTCTTAAAGCATTAAGATGATATGTGAGACATTGGATACAAAAACTGTGTCTAGTAACTGTTTTCTATGGTACCTGAATGAGTTAAAGATGTATGACAACTGTAGCTGTAAAAACATACATTTCAAAGGGAACTTTAATTTTCTACTTCTAAAAATACTTATAAGCAAACAAACCTAAAATAATAATTCAAAAAAAAGAACTTGATATCTAAATAATGTGTTAATTCTGTCACCAATTTGCAATGATAGATATCTTTGGATCTATATATTGTGAAATAGACTATGATCAACTATAATGTTGTCTTTTCATTTTCATAGTGTATGCCAATTAAAGGACTAGGATTCGTGCTTGGAGCCTACCAGTGCATTTGCAAAGCAGGTTTCTATCATCCCCGAGTCTTCTCAGTGAACAACTTTCAGAGTAAGTGCCCTTTGCTTCTGTGCCTATACCTAAATGCACATAGTATCTGCTATCACTAGTTATCAGGTTTTCTTTTAACCTTGTTATGTGATTAAAATCTCATTAGTTTGGCATATTTCATCACTTAAGGAGTTTCTGCTTTGACCAGTCATCTACAATACTTTGGGGTACCGCAAAAATTATATTTAAGTATATTTTAGTTTTTAATACATCTTAAGATCCCAGGAATATTGAAACTACTCAGTAAGACAATTAGATTTTAGTACTGAAGATGTTGCCTTAGAAAGTTTCTAAAGCTAATTTTCTAGCTTGTTTGTATTTTTCAATTATCAATTTAAAACAAAGCAGTTATTCTTATTCATTTTTCCTTGGTAATTTTTCCAATCAAGGGTTAGCCTGGGCCTGTACCAGGTCATGGTAAAGGTACTACCTATGATATGATCTTATCTGAGCTTGTGGTCTTCTACCAAGCTTATTCAATTATTAGCAGATCCATTTCTTGTAACTTGTATGCCTGACATTCCCGGATTATTCATTTATTTATTGTTAGTTTTGTTATTGTTATTTTATTTACAGCTTTAAAACATCATTTTAAGGCTTAGTCATATGACTGGCTAACTTTTTTTGCTTGCAACTTACTTTTTCAAGGTTAACAAGAGAATCTCCCAAGTTTTCTCAGATGGAGTCTTACACAATACAGTGTAATCATGAGAGTGACTGCTCCACCATTGGCCACTTATATTATAACTTAGTCAAAGGAGAGACAACCTCATCATATTTACAGTTCTGTTCACATAAGGAAAGGTGACTACACATGGTATATAGTTCACAATCAAAATTTGGTCATCTCAGTATTTTATTCCTATTCCAAAATATCTAAGTGTTGCTCTTTAAATATTGATTTTTTTTTTTACTTTCTACAGAATATAGTGTTGCCACAATGACTTGTAGCCAACTATGGGGTATAATAACTAAGTAAAAGGTGTATAGTGGCAAAAGTGGGTAACTTCGTCATAAATAAAAGTTTGGGGTTATTAAAATGAGGTGCAATTACATTTTAAATAATCATCCACAAACCTTTTCTGTCAGGCCTTTATTGATTGTATCTCTACTAAGCTTAACTCATAGAATGCATTGAGATCAATATCTCTTTGTCTTCCTATACAACTTTTGGTATACACTTAAAGATTTTTTTTCTCATAAAATATTCTTGATCTTGATACTGTCTGTAATTAATTTCCAGCTTCTGAAGATAACATTTGCTCTAGACTTTAGCTCTTGTTTTGAGTAACAGTTGTTTTAGGCATAACTCCAAAATGGCCTTCACGATTCGCTCCCATGTGTACTGTACAATGTCCCCATAAGTGTAAATGGCATCCCTGACTACCATTGGTAGGAGTCAGTCCCCACTGAGGTAGTGGTAGTCAGTCCCCACTGAAAGTATGTTACAGGGCAGGGATGAAGGTATTAGTCACTCATACAAATACATTAAATCATAATTCCTTCCCATAATAGCAGTCTAGAGAGAGAGATTCTAATTTCCAGTAATTGCTTTGAAGGAGTAAACTCCCTTGTTGGGGACAGACATGTACCTCGGTCCTGAGAATGACCTCTAAGAGTTAAGAGTGGCAGCCAGAAGAGAATGGAAACTAATTCTACAGATGGAAGGAACTATGTTTCCTGAAACGTAAACACTTGGAAGAGGACCCTTAGCTCAGATGAGAAAACAGTTTGGCCAGAAGATTGATTTCAGTTGAGTGAGACCCTGAGAACCTAATATCATTAACCAGCAATTTTCTGATATAACTGAGAGGTGATTCCAGCATCTCCTAATTTATTTTGCAGCAATAAGAAGCTAATATAGTACCAACAAGGAGAACATGGTTTTAGGATGTCAGTATTTGTGTGTATGTGTGTGTGTGTGTGTGTGTGTGTGTGTATACCAAACCATGGGAATACCAAAATTTATTTGGCATTCTTCATATTTATGGTCCAGACATAACATATGATTCAACTCTGAAGGATTAAGGGAATAGGTTTTAGCTTATGTTTTCTGAAGGTATTTTGTATCTGGTTTACCCACATTTGTTCTCAGCTCCCACTCTTTGACTGAAATAAAATATCTAAATATTGTAGAACCAGAGAATGACTATGCCATTTGCTTATAACACCATCAGGAGAAACTAGTTAACCTTTAACAACTTATCTTTATTTAATTTGCACACTCCTACTTTCTTCCTTATTTTAAAAGCTTGTGTTTTTTACTGGACCTACTCTCTCTAAGAAAAGACTGCCTCTCTGCATAGGTCTAACTTTTTATGTTGGTTACACACTACAGCATGGAAAAGAGGCTAGTTTTCAGAAAGATGGCATGTACTTGGACATAACTGTAATACAGCTTTGACCTCAGTGTGTTCTTAGACAGAGCTGACCTTCCTTAATGACAAAGCAAAAAGCTAGCTACATGTTATAAAGTCAGTGAAGTGCTCGCTAAACAAAAATATCTTTCCTGGTGGCCTTTTCAGAATGCATGAAAATCCAACATTATTCCTTCCACGTCTTAAAGAAAGAGTTCTACAGTCTGACCAGGAATGCAAGTTATTACTCCCTGGGTCAATTCAAACATTTTAAAAGTATTTTCTTTATTGATAGAATATATACCACATGTCTCCATATTTTCCTGTACTAAGACATTTTACCGTATCTGGTCAACCGACATATGGAAGTTGCTTCCATATATGCTTCAGGAGGTAGGTATCTATGATACCTAAGGCCAAAGGTAAAGAAGGCATTGTAAACCCCCAAGAAGGAGATAATATGTAAATTTATAGTACAGTATATAACATACAGTAACTATTCATATATTAGTTAAATGAATGAATCTATCTTGCATATTATATCTATGTACCAAATGCAAACAAGCATCTGTGATAGATAGTCCTTAAATTGATTAACATTTTATCTCACATGTTTCATCATCTCATATGTTTCATCATATAGGATAACAAGTTTTTTAAATTAACTTTTGGGGAAAGAATTCTACGTGGATCAAAAAGAAGATGGGATAACAAAAGTCTGTATGAACTGGTGCTTGTCCTGAGAAGGTCAACAAGAAGAATACTTGGGAGTTCAAGGCAAAGGAGTTGTCTGATAGGGAGAATTAGATGCCTGATAGGGAGAATGAGATATAGAAATCTGAAAAGTATGCATCTCAGAAATAAAATTCAGTTAGTTTATAGTTATAAATCTAGGTAAGACCTGAAATTCCCACTTTGATTGTACTTTTTATTCCATTGGGTGAGAGGAGCTCAGGTAGTACTGATGTCTTAGGGAGAATATAAATGTAACTATTGAAAATCCTGTTAAAACAGGAAGTGTTTAAAAATCTTTATTTGGACATCAAACCACAGTAAAGACAAATGATGATATGTTCAAATGACATGATTTAAAAATGTGCTGACAGCTAAGAGATTATGTTTCTGGCATCATTCCAGGTATCTCTCGAAATTGCTGGTTATATGTGAGCTAACTGAATGTGACATCTGGATAGTAGCAGGATTCAGAATAACCAAGTAGTGATGTATAACTGTCTCTTCAAATCCAAGTTGTTCACTTCGAGTTTCTTGAATTGCAGGTTTATGACAAGCTCATCTTCCTCAAACTCGTCTATGTTAGTGTGAATTTTGTCTTCAGTGAAACCTCTTTGTTCTTTCTATACACACATTACCTGTCTTTCATTATCTTTTGAATTGATTTCAGATCATGTGTATTTCCAGATAAACTCAACTTACAAATGACCTATACCTAAGAATGACGATATTTGTTTTTCCAACTCCATGTTATTGATGGTAATGGGGCAAAAAAAAAACCTTAAAAAACAAGATATTTTTTAAAAGTATTTTGAAAAAAAAAAAAAGAAGGCAAGCCCTGTGGAAGCAGGTGCAATATTTGAATACTGACCTCTAAATAAATGGTTAAGCAATACTAACCTGAGGTGAGTGTTCCTTTGTTGTGTTGGGGTTCATAATCTCTACCTCTCCTCTGTTTTCATGGCTAGGAATTTTTCACTTTTTACAGGGTTTCAGTCTTAGGAACCAAACCCAAAGTTGGAACAGATTAAATGAGCTTGAATATTATGTTCTAACAATCAGCAGCATCACTTTTGCTGTTGGTCTGATATCAATAATGTGATCTAGTTTACTTTTGCTGGATTGTAGAAATTTTAGTCCTCCTCCATTTTTATCTCATTTATCGTAGCAAAGTTCTCCATCTTAACTGTCCATGTTAATGTTTTTTTCTTCATTCATTTGCCTAATTTTCAATTTTCCTAGTCATTAATCTTATTTGTAGGAGATTTGTAGGAGATTTAATCACAAACTGTATTTGACAGATGTGGTGAGTTGCTAATGGAAGAGTTCCCAGTACTCCCAATCTTCTCAGATTATTGACTATTACATTTACTTTTCCTTAATTGCATTCCTTTCTTCTTGGGGACACAATCTATTCTAGTAGAACTTCTCTGGTATCTAAATTTATACCAGAGCTGGATTTCTACCATGGTTTAATATAAAAGCATGGTTTGCATGGTTTCTGTAATAAACCTGTTTAAGTTTGAACCTGTTTAAGTTCCACTACTTGCTTACACTATGCTAAAGTATTTAACTTCCCTAACTTTTAGTTATGTTGTCTATGAAGTTGGGATAATAATACCAGGATTACAAAATTGCTTTAAGGATTAAATGAACTAAACGATATAAAGTACTAATCATGGGGCCTGGCACGGTGGCTCGTGCCTGTAAGCTTCAGCCTATGAAGTGGCCGGGGCTAGGGATCGTGGTTCAAGTCCTGCCTGGGGCCTGTGTGAAACCTAGTTCCAAAAAAATACCTGGGCGTGGTGGCGTGTGCCTGTAATTGTACCTGGGAAGCTAAGACTGGGGATTGCTTGAGTCTGTAGTACCCCGGGCAACAAGAACCTGCAGTTCCACGGGCAAAAATAGAGAGACCTAATCTCAAAAAAAAAAAAAAATACTAATCATGGTAGTTGACATGTGTTAAGTACACAAAAATGTTACTTTTATGATGACTGTTTGGAAGCTTGTGTTTATCTTACCTTAGTTATTCTGCCCATTTTTTCTTCTAGAATGTACACCAACTCCCAGCAGAGGAAGATATTTTTGGTCCCAGATGTTTTGTTTAATTTGTTCTTAAAATAGACTTGGCTCTGAGATGTAATACTCAGCCCTCCCAAAATCTCCAGCTAGCTAAAATTTTACTTGATTAATCAGTTTTTCTTATTTTCTTATTTTAAAAGTGTATTTACATTATTTTTCTGTGTTAGCTTACTAATTAGTGACTCACTTATGTTAACAGTCATCTCCCCCCAAATATTTAAAACTTCTAGCAGGTAATTTTGACTATCAGTCATTTGTAAATTAGTTTATTATGGTAAGCAGAATGATATTCCCCTCTTCCAAAAATGTGCACATTGTAATTTTCACAACCTTTGAATATATTGCTTCATGTGGCAAAAGGAACTTTGTGGATGTTATCAAGTTAGGGACTTTAATATGAGGAAGTTTTCCTGAGTTATTTTGGTGCAGATCCTTACATGAGTACTGAAAAGCAGAGAATCTCTCCTTGACTGAGTTCAAAGAGAAAAGTGAGGACCCACCAAGGGTTAGAAAAATTCTACATTGCTAATTTTGAATAATAAGGAATAGGTCCATGAGTCAAAGAATATAGGTGTCTTCAAATTTAGAAAAGGTAGGGAAATGGTGTCTTCCCTAGATCCTCCAAAAAGGCAGTCTTTCTGTGACACCTTGATTTTAGTCCAGCAAAACTTGTGTCAGATTTCTAAGCTATAGAAATAATGCAGTGAATATAGCTATATATGTGATATTTAGATTTAAAATATATTATATAGTATACAGATATGTGTCCTATAAATATATATTATATATAAAATATATTTCATATAAGAAGCAATATGAATTGTGTTGTAAGACATGACCTTTGTGGTAATCTGCTGTAGCAATAATGGGAATTAGTATACTCAGTTTCTATCTAATTCAGTGTTTTTTTTCCAGTATTTGCTTTAGGCCATTGTATTTTTGCCAGAAATTGCTCATGATTCCAAAAAATTGACTTGCAACAATTTATAATCTAGTGAGTTCTCTGTATTAGACTGGCCCATGAGTCAGGCAGATGGGTTTGAATCTTGTCTCCACTTATAAGCAGGACACTTGGGAAAATCTCATATATTTTAAAACTCTCTTTCCTTTTTCATAAAACCAGACAGCGGATTCTATACTCTTGGTAGTTATGAGGAATAAATGAGATCACACCTGATAGCACAAAAATGATACCAATTATTTTATTAATGTATATAAGGGATTTAGTTTTATTCATAGTATTTATATATTGGGTGTTGTAGGGATTAGGTAAATGAATTGTTTCTGGATGAAAAAAATCCATTTGCTAATTTTAAAATTCATATCAGATCTCTCCATAATACCTTAGATGATATTTTTGTCCAAGAAAAATGCCACTAAAGTAACTCATAAGAAATAAAAATCTGGAAGACAATAGAAAAGTGAAAGTAAGATGTATCGACAAACACATAAAAATATGGGGAATGAACTCTTACTGTAATCATAGTCAAGGAAAAAATGCAAACATTTTTATGCTGAATTTTCTTTTGCACTTATTTTCACAGCTAGCCATTTATGATCTAAGTATATGAAAATATATTAGCTAATCTTATGTTTAAGATATTCATTTATACTTTCTTATCCTAATGAAAACAATCTTTTCGCATAGTAACCTAAGTATAATCATAATCAATTTAATTTTCTCATTGAGAATATTGTGAATATTGAACCAAATGTATACAGATCTCTGAATATGTTAGAGCTACTCATGTGCAAGTATCTTTTTGACTTAATTTTAAATGGACTTTATCAAGCTAAAAGACTGGAGGCATATTATTTTATCACCCTAATAAATGAAATAACAAATAATGAATATGTCTTCTCATAGTTGGCTCATTGCATCATTTTAGCTCCAAAAATTGATGGATGGATATGTTCATTCCAGTTCTAATGGAAAGGCAAATATATATATAGGAAAGGAAGGACATGTTTACCTTAATAAGGATTTCAGATGAGCATGTACATTGAGCTAAAGCTTATCTGTCAATGTTTGACTTGATTCTCTGTTACTTCCAACTGAATTGTGTTTTTTATCTGTGACTCATCTTTTTCATGAATTCCTGTGGAATGGAAGGTATAGGGGTTGTAGCATATGGGCCTTAGGGTGGGTCTTTCAAAGATCTAAGCTTTATATACCAGAACCAATTCTCTACAACACTTCCAAGAAGGGATCTCTGATAAATTAATTGACAGATTAATATGTCTGAAAATGCATGTGACAAGAACTATTATGTGCCTGGCATTGTTTTAGAAATTAGAGAAAAAGAAGTGAACCAAAAAAGTGAGATTTTTAAGTTTCCAGGAAAATCCCATATCTTTCCAAATACAGCAGTACTTACAAACTACAAAAAAGGTAGTTTTGAGTCAAATACCCTTTAATACCAATAACTTAGGACAAATGTAAGAGTTTTCAGAGTTAGCTAGTTAAAAGATAAGCACGATGTAATACTTTATGCAAAAGTAATTTACATTACTTTTCATGCTTTTTTTTAACTCTTAAAACTTCACTGATTCATAACTTGTAAAATTATGTTGGTTTACATAGTTATTCATATTTTGGAAGGATAGGATCACCCCCTCCACCCCTGCTGCCTAGCGATATTGTCATAATGGCTCTCATCACCAGATCACCCATAGTACATCACCATAGTTCATTGTGCTCTCTGCCCTCTCTGTGCTTGTCTCTCTGTCTTCCCCTTCCCCTCTGAATGTCTTAGTCCTAGTCTTTTAAAAGCTAGTTTTTGAATTTGGCTTTATCTGACCCTTTATCTGATTTCTCTATATTCCACATCTAAGTGACGCTACCTGGTATTTGTTTTTTTCCTCCTGACTTATTTTGCTTAATTGTATAATTCCTTCCAGTTCTATATGTGTTGCTGCAAGTGGTGTAAGTTCATCTTTTTTTGATCACTGAGCAATATTGCATTGTGTATGTATACCATATCTTCTTGGTCCACGTGGTATTCTTGGGTACTTACATTGTTTCCATAGTTTGGCTATAGTACATAGCACTGCATTGAACATGGAAATGCAAGTTTTCCTTGAAATTAATATATCTGTTTTTCAGGTTATACCTAGGTGTAGAATTGCTGGATATTATGGTAGATCCATTCTTAAACTTACTTTCCAACCTACTTTCATAGGGGATAGACCACTCTATATTCCCACCAACAGTGTACAATGGTTCCTTTTCTCCAATCCTCATCAGTACTTGTTTTTAATCTTTTTGATGTGGGGCATTCTCACAGGAGTCGGGGGTATCTATTTGTGGTTTTTGATATATTTCCCTGATAACAAGTGCTAGTGAACATTCCTTCATGTTCTTTTTTTAACTACAAAAATATTATATGGTATTAAATAAACTTTAGAATGTATAGAAAATTAGAATTTAAAATGTCATTTGAAAACCTGCCAGTTAGGTTTTATAGCAATGCCTATACTTATGATCTTTCTAAGAAGCTATTATAAATATCAGATGTAGTATTCTTGAAGATAATTTTAATATTCAGATGTAGTATTCTTGAAGATAATTTTAATATTTACACAGAATTCCATTAAATAAATGTTTGTTTTTCTGACATCTGTGTAGTAAAATTAAGGTACGATACTTTTCACAGATTTTATCATTTCTTTTGGCAGACTTATGTTTATAGGTTTTAGTTCTTCAAATATCCTCCAAAGGCTAATGTAACTGTCTCAAATTTCCTTCTCTGTATTTTTGCTCAAGACACTGTGCTTGATCACCCATATAAATACTAGAAAAGTTGCTATGGTCAGAACTCATAGTTCTGCATGGTTAGCATTTGTCTTTAGAAAATATTTGCTTTATCAGAAAGTACCGAGTGTCATCTTCATATTCAAGTCTTAGCAAACCAGGTTGGGACTCTGTGTATAAAGGATGGTTACAGTTGCTCAAAACTGAAAATTTTGAATCAAATGGTCATCCAACATAACTTCTAAACAGATTTTCCCATTGGTTCTAAAAAATACCTAAAATAGCGATAATTTATATTCTTAACGTATTTTGTAATTTGACTCTAGAATTCTGTTTTGTTAAATGTATTTATAAGATTTTAATTGATTATCCTATTTTTCAAAATGTTGTACCAATTAGTTGCACACACCAGTGAACTATGAACATTTTCATTGCTTCTCATCAATTTTCTAGAATTTTGAAACATACCATTTTGAAAAAATTCTTTGAGGATGAAGAAAGATTTATTGAGTTGAACTTGTTTTTAACTATATATTTGTGTAATAGGTCATTTAATTTATTCCTTTGGGAGAGAATGCTTTCATAGCTAGCTATTTCCCTGAATATCTTATTTGTTGTATGCTGAACATCATATGTGTGTATATATGTATTACTGAATTTGGCACTGAGTGTATGAAGAAGTATATAAAACACAGCCCCTGTCCCTCAGGAACTTAAAACTCTTGGCCAACAAAGGCTTAATGTACTATTCAATAGATAACAAAAGTCTATTAGTAATAATGTAATTTCTACTAGTCAGAATTTCAGCATAAATTGATAAAATTTTATTGGAGCTAAGGTTTATTTAATCATGTTTTGAATCCTACAGGATACACTGAATTGGGAAGTTCTTTCCTTAATTTTAGTTACCTTTTGAGCTTAAAGAAATCAGGGCTCTAACATTTGTTTGACTCTCAAAACATTTGTTTTACCACTTTATATCCCTTACATAACCTCATGATTTTTTTTTTCATAATGAAATAAAGTTAAGGCAACTACTAAAGAGGAAGTTTGTCATAACACTTTACTCTTTGATCTTGTGATACTTTTGAGAAAAAGAATAAAATGTGATCATAATTTATTTTTTAGCATACTGCATTGTATCCATGATATTGAAACATTCATCAAACTTAATTTATTGTTACCTATATGAGGAAATATAGAAAAGTTTGGATTTTTGTTATTTTATAACTTTATATTCAACTGTACCTCTTAACTCTTATTTCAGTCATGCCTGAGGAAGATAATGGAATATTATGGGCTTTGTCTCTTGTATGTCCTGCATTCATTATTCTAGTTTATGACCCATACACTGGACCTTTTGACATTTTAATTTATGTTGGAATATGAAGATATGAAATTACAGTCCTACTCTCAGACCACTCACAGTTTATTTGGTTAGTACATATATGTGGAATTCTAACACTAAACAGAGGAGACAAAAACAGAAGAGTAAGAATAGTCACAAAGGTTCAGAAGAAAAGTAAACAGAAGTGGAGTGGTTTAGTCATAAGAAGTTCTCTGTCATGTGGATCTCGTGGCAATAGGTTGATGTGTCAGGGTAGGTGCATTTAAATCCAACTTTGGACCAAAGTAGATATTTGTGTTCTATTTCCTAGTCTACCTCATTAGATTGACTCTAGACAAATAACTCACTCTTCCCAGTAAATCAGAATTGGGTAACATTGTGATTGCTATGAAAGAACCTTAATTTACATGAATAATAAAATGCATCAATATAGAGGGCATTATAATTAGGAAAGACAGATACGCAACAAAGGTAAGTTAGAGAAACAATGTACACCTGCCAAATGCAGAAATGATACCAAAGTTTGATTTTTGAATAAGATTTTCTAGTGGGAAATATAAAAGAAGATGCTCTTTTTTAATAAATTGTGTAAACTTGGTATACACAAAATAAATCTCAAAAAACCTGTACTCCAAATTTAATTGCATATTTTTTTTCATAAATAAGTATACTAACACCCAGTGTAATCAAATGAATTGCTTCAGAGCTGTCTAATGATGGGAACAATGTCTGCTGATACCAAAAAATGTTGAAAATAATAAATACTTGATGTCAAACTTTATTTCATGAAAATACTATTAACTAGAACAACCTCTATTCCAAATATCTCAGTCAGTCCAGGTGACATGTTCTTTATATAGTGAACTGTATATTTGTATTGTATGTCAAACTGGGTACATATTCACTGATAACATTCATGTTGAGTTAATAGTTGGAAATGGTTAGTTTCTGTTTATTTACATATATGTGATTCATGAATTTTTTTTTTAATATTAAGCTCAACTCAACAGCCAAAGGGTAAAGCTATAACTACTGGGCTTGTGCTAAGCTTGATAGCTGAGAAGGACAATCTAAAATTAAAGGGGTGAGTAGTAGCAGCAGTTAGTATGGAAACATCATATGCAAAGTGGGAAATTACATGATAACTTGTTAATATGGATTGTATGCTGGGCAAAGGATGCATCACCATTAGGTAATTGCCCAGTGAACAACTTTAGATTTAATACCATTTTATCCAATTTAGATCTAATGAACTTGGTAGATGAGATCCCTGCTGAATTAAGAAGCAATCAAAGCATCATTTTGGATTCTGTGTCATCCAGGTCAAGAAGTTCTTAATGTGTTAGATATATTTACTTGGTGCAGGAAGATACAACTTTCTTACCTTCTGGTTGATTATTTAACATGTGTTTATTTAGCAAGTTTACATTCACAAATGTGCTGTTGGGAGTATCAGTTGGTGAGTAGGTAAATAATGATGTAAAAGATTTAGAAAACTGTTCCTTACCTTTGAGGAATTTTATTTCCATTTTTTGCCATTTTTCTTCAATTATGGAAAGAATTTTTTTAATTAAAGAGATAGAACTTTGTTGGAATATAAAGGCAAAGTAACTCCCTCTAGTAGCAAGAAAGTTGATGAAAACATTAGCAAATGAGAAAAGACATAAGAGGTAGGATGTGTTTTGACTTTGTACTTAGTCTCAGCTACTTCAGAGGTGCAATGACACTGTGGTTTTATTTGGAACTTTCAGGACGGGGTCCAGATCACCATTTTGCAGGAAGTGCAAAAGATGTGTCAGAAGAAGTCCACATCTGCCTACCCTGCAGGGAGGGCTGCCCCTACTGTGCTGATGACAGTCCCTGCTTTGTCCAGGAGGATAAGTACTTGCGACTTGCTATCATCTCTTTCCAAGCCCTGTGTATGCTGCTGGACTTCATTAGTATGCTGGTGGTCTATCACTTTCGCAAAGCCAAGGTAAAACCAGGTACCCTGGTTATGATCTTCCTTTTTCAAAAACTAAGTAATTTCTCTTTTTAAGCAAATAGAGTTTTCCCAAATCCCAGTTACTTCTTTCGTAAGCAGGTGTGTCTACAATATGATCAGACTGGAGTATGAAAGCTGTATTCTTTAGCCTCCCAGGAGAAATAAGGATTAATAATATAAAGCTTTATTATAACTTTTCTTCTCAGAACGTTTCCTCCATCTTGCCTGGAGCTTGAGTACTTCATCTCCTTAAAGGACTCACCTTTCCATCATCTCTTTGGCCTCTAGAGTAACTTAATCTACCGGTAGCCAATATATTGTTAATATTTTCATATCCAGAAAACTTTGTGATATTTATTATATTTTATTTTTATTCCTCTTAGCCATATTTGGATATAGTAAATGGACTTGGCTATTTTTTTAGCATATTATACTTTGAAGAATGAGTATATTCATGACTTTATATTTGGTCTTGCATTAGTGTCCCAGCATAATAGTCATCCTGCAAAAAGCTTATGTAGCTTTTGAGAGAGCCTGTCCTTTGGTTCTGTTCTGAGAAATCAAAGAGTAGTAGAAGCATTTGTGTGTTTCTCAGTCAGTGGTAGATGAAATGCTAAAATGTTCAGGGCAAAGCTTTCTGGGGAGCTACCTTCAGTTGGTCACTCAATTAAATATATGTAGCCAGTGTTGGTCAAATTTGTGAATCTCTTGCTTTCAGAAATATATTTGTTTTTTATATAAATAGTTTATTTATATATTTCACATCATTGTAATCCCCTGGGGTTACCCACCACCTCCCCTCCTGGCTGCTCCAGGTGGTCCCCCTACCCCCAGTTATGTACTTTCGTTTGGTTATCCATATATTAGTGAAACCATTTGGTTTCTGTCTTTTTCTTTCTGACTTATTTCTGCTAATATGATTTCTTCTAGGGACATCCGTGTTATCATAAATTCATCAAATTTGTCATTTTTAATTGATGAGTAATACTCCATTGTGTATATATACCACATCTCTTTCATCCATTCATTTGTTTTGGGACATTTGAATGTTTCCATATCTTTGCAAATATAAATAGTACTGCAATAAACATCCAAGCACAGGTGTCCTTTTGTACCCATATTGAGTTATCCTTTGGGTAAATTCCCAGAAGTGTGGTTGCTAGGTCATATGGTAGTTTCATTTTCATTAGTTTGAGAGTCCTCCATACTGCTCCCACCAGTAGTGTAAGAGTGTTCCTTTCTCTCTGCATCCACACCAGCACTGTTGTTGCTTATTATTTTTTTTTTTTGATGTGTTTCATTCTTACTGGTGTAGGTAGTATCTCATTGTGGTTTTGATTTGCATTTCCCTGATTGCTAGTGATGTTGAGCATTTTTTTATGTGCCTGTTGGCCATTTGTATTTCCTCTTTGGAGAAGTATCTTTTTAGTTCTTCCTCCCATTTTTTGATTGGGTTCCTTGTTTTGATTTTGTTCAGTTGTGTGAGTTCTTTGTGGATCTTCATTATTAAACCCTTATCACTCTTGTGGAGGGCAAAATTTTTTTCCCATTTGATTGGGCTTCTTTTTGTTTTTTCTGTTGTCTCTTGCTGTACAGAAGCTCTTTAGTTTGATGTAGTCCCAGCTGTTTATGTTTTCCTTCATTTTTTCTTGTCATCTGTAGATGTGTCCAGAAAGGGATTTCTGAATTATAATTAATGGAAGGTTTTCCCCCAAGTTTTCCTCTATGCATGTTATGGTTTCAGGTCTGACATCTAAGTCTTTTACCCATTTTGAATTGGTTTTTGTACATGGTGTGAGGGAGTTGTCTTTGTCCAATTTTTTGCATGTCTTAGTCCAGTTTTCCAAGCACCATTTATTGAAGAGGCTATGTTTGTTCCAATGTAAGTTTTTCACTCCTTTGTCAAATATTAGTTGATTATATATGTGTGGTTTTATTTCCAGGACTTCAATTCTGTTCCATTAGCCTGATTGTCTGTTATTGTACCAGTACCATGCTGTTTTAATTATTATGGCTTTGTAAAATAACTTGAAGTCTGGAATAGTTAAGCCTCCATTCTCTCTTATTTTGGCCAAGAGACTTTTTGATACTGAGGTCTTTTGTTATTCCATATGAATTTCTGTATTTTTTGTTCTATCTCTTTAAAGAATGTCATTGGAATTTTTATAGGGATTGCATTGAATCTGTAGATTGCTTTTGGAAGGATGGCCATTTTGATGATGTTAATTCTTCCAGTCCATGAACAGGGGATGTCTTTCCATTTCCTTATGTCTTCTTCTATCTCCTTTAGCAGTGTTTTAAAGTTTTCTTTATATAATTCTTTCATGTGTTTTGTTAGGTTTATTCCCAGGTATTTAATTGTTTTTGGTGTGATGGTAAATGGGATTTTTAAAAAATTTCTTCTTCTTCTGATCAGAAATATAGTTGTACTATTTGAAAGTAAAAAGAATGGATAAGTAAAGTATCCACCTTCTTTGATTTCAAGTCAGTTTATAACTTTATTTCATTTTAGCTTTTAGTAAAGTTGTGCATATTGGTCTAGGTTATAGAACTCATTAAGTATAAAGTGTTCCCATTAGAACTTAAAAAAAAAAGAAAACAATCCTTATGTATTTGGTTTCTATTATGAAGCTTCAAGTTAACATTTTTTTAAAAAAACAACTAATCTCAGTTGAGATTATAGGAGAATGTAACCACTATGTTATTGCTATAGACTACAACAATTATTCTTAGTAGACAGTTTCATTACTAAGTATATACAATACAAATTACATTCAACCTTTAAGTCAGTAAGACATAATACTAAAAGTGTAGACAGGTAAAGTGTTCCTCATTTAACCAATACTTGTCTTTCATTTTCAAGAAAATATGTGCTAAGTTGTATCTAGAATAAAGTAGCAGGCAAATGGAGATGGGAGATCATCATTGTCTAGCTATAGTTAATTAGATTTTAAAGTAGGTCATTTGGTAGAGAAAGTAGAATGGAAAGATCTACTTTAAAAATTACCCTAAAATCTCTTTTTATAGTACATTTACACAGTGGGTAACCTAGTTCTTATATTTGGTTTTACATAGACTTTAATCAATTTTAGTTATTATTGATTACTAAATAGAGTTATTGGTATATAATGGAAAGAAAATTATATTGGATATTAAGAAAACTAAGATAGTTTTGCTATAACAATGTCTTAATCTATGTTATTGTTACCTAATATTGTCAAAGTTATTAAACTTTCAATTTTTTTTTTGACTTTATGAAATGCTACTTTGTAGGAATCATAAGCCTAGAATATCTTTGCACATTATTTGGTGAATTCCTATAGGTACAAACTATCTAGTTGAAATAGACAAATTAAGTCTTTAGGTTATCACTTTATGAAGAATCATTTTTCAGCAAATGTGACTTAAGGAGGGTTATTTAAAATAAATTATTTAATTTTATAAAAATCAGTGCACATAGATCTGATATAGTTAAAAAAAGGAAATGTTTGGTAAAATTTTCTCTTTTGACTTCAATTATAAAAATTACTAGATTAATTATAAAACAGTCATATAGAGCATAAAGACTGCATATTTATGACATGTAGACATTGGCTTTACTTCTCAAAATTTTCATGTATCTTCATAACACTTTTTGGATAGAATAGAAGTCTGATTGCCCTTTTCAGCAATATCAGTGCCATCATTAGGAGTTTCTCATTATATTCTCTGTCTACTGATAGTTAAAAAGACAAAATCCACATGATGTCAATTTATATCTATTTTAACAAAAAGAAATTAGTTGTAATATGGAAGTAGATAAAATCAAGGCTAAGTTTTCAGATTTTACAGTTAGTTTGCTTTGATTTGAATCCTTTCTCAAGTTCTTGCTTACTGCGGCACTTTAGGAATATTGCTTAGTCTCACTTTGCCAGTGATATCTCATATATAAAATAGTATTGATACATCACATACAAAAATTAATTTAAAATGAATTATATATATCAAAATAATGATCATAACTAGGAAAGTTTTCACAGATGAAAACATAGGCATAAATCTTCATGATATTGAGGGTAAACTGCATTAAAAGTTCTATGCCTCAGTTATCATCAAGAAAGTAAGACACCCACTGAATAACAGAAAGTACTTGTAATCATACTGATATCTAGAGATATAAATAATACCTAGATTATATAGGAATATATAAATAATATCTATAATTAAGTAATAAAATTTAATTTTGTTATTAAAATCCTGTTTCTAACAACATAGGCAAAATATCTGTAATTCTCCAAATAAAATTTATAAAGGCCAAAAAGCAGATGAAAATATGCTCAACTGCATTCATTTTTAGGAGAATACATATTAGCTTTACAACCAAGCTATCTTAACTAAAAATTAAAAATGGATCATTTTGAAAAACAATTCTCTTTTGTTTATATTATACTGTGAACTTGGTAGGAATAATCTTATTGACAAGTCAAAGTAGAAAAAAATAGTGGTAGTATTAGACCTAACATTGCCTCCTGTATATCTAGATAAATATCATGTATGCTATAAAAGAAAGTTCTATGTTTGAAATAAAATATTAAGCAATCACATCAAGAAACTTAAGATATAGAAATTTGTGTCTTTTTAGTTTACTGTTCTTCCAGAGAAGTCTAATTATGAGTACATTTAGTTAACTGAGATGTACCCATTCACAAGATACCAACTCTGTAGTTGTCAGTCACCAAGAATGATGATTGAAGTTTGTTATCTTTTTATTATTTTGAATGACGCAAACTGGATTCCACTATATTTTGGGGTGAGGCTTGTAGGCTGACACCACAAAGAATAATTTAATGTTACTCTGCACATTTAGGGAACTAATTCCATATGTTTGTATTTATCCTTGTGACCTTAGTTAAGAATTAAATCTGTCAGCAAATTGTGAATTACTTAAAAATCAGTGAATTCTTCTAAAACAATAACAATTTTAAAACAGTACTTTAAAGATTCTGAATATTAAATATTATGAAATTATTTTTACATTTTTATTAAACATTATGACAAGTAACATTTTTCCATCAGCTATTCTGGATAGAGTATGATTTCTTACAACTTAATAATATCAAGTGTTATTAAAATTTATTTCCAAATGAATTTTTTTCAGATAAAAGAAGGAAGAACAGCATGTTCCACTTCTTGAAATAATTTCCTTGATTTATTCTTCATAAATTTTACATGTTTTGTTTGAATTCACTAGTTTGGAAAAGTAATTAGTTAAGCTGGTTTATGTTTCCCCTACCATTCCTATAATATTATTTTAGAAAAATAGTTATTAATCAACAAGAGATTTTGCAACTGCTAGTTTTCAGTTTGTAAATGAGATTTTTTTTTATAAATTACGAAAAGATTTTTAATGATGATCTGTCAAATTAATTATGATTTCATGCCTAATTTGGGAACTGCCTATTGTGGTGAAAATATATGTAACATAAAAGTGTTATCTACAATTCAGTGTCATTATGTATTTTCTCATCATTGTGTAAACATCGTCACTATCCACTCATTTTTTCATCATTCTAAGCTAAATTAGGTACCCATTAAACAACTTTCCACCTTTAACCCATAATAAACTCTTCTATTTTCTGTCTCTACAAAGCTGTCTTCTGTGTATATCATAAAATGGGATGAAGTATTATCTGTCCTTTTGCATCTGGTTTATTTCTTAACAATATTTTAGATGTTCTTTCATGTTATATAGTATTATACAAATGTCATTCCTTTTAATCACCAAATAATTTTCCATTGTATGTATGTACCATACTTTACTGATCAATTCATTTGACTGTATATAAACAATGTTACTATGAATGTTGATGTACAGATATCTGTTTGAGTCCCTGCTTTTAATTATTTGGATAGAAAGTAGGAATAGAGCTGTAAAATCATATGTTCATTCTGTGTTTAATTTTTTAAGGCGCCACCACTGTTTTCACAAAGTCTCATTTCATGTTTCTACTACCAATTAACAAAATTCTAATTACTTCATAGCCTTACTATCAATTGCTATTTTGATTTTTTTTAATAGCAGTCCTAATGAGTGTGCAGTGGTATCGCATGATTTTGATTGGCATTTTCCCAGTGATTGGTGATTGTTGAATATATTTTTATGTGTTTATTGGTTATTTATTTATCTTCTTTGCAGAAATAGTCAAGATTTTTTTTCTCATTTCAAATCAATATTTTTTTTTCATTGAGTTGTAGGAGTTCTTTCTACATTTTGAATATCAATCACTAAATTAAATACATGAGTCACATATTTTTTTGGTTCCATGGACTGTCTTTCATTTGTTGATAATGTCCTTTGAGTCCCCAAAGTCTTTAATCTTTATAAAGTCCAGTTATCCTTTTTTTTTGTATCTGTACTTTTAGCATGATATCCAAGAAATAATTACCAAATCCAATGTAATGAAACTTCCCCTCTATGTTTTCTTCTAGGAGTTTTATAATCTTTCCATTTAGGTCTTCATTTTATCTTAAATTGTATACATAGAGAAAGGTTCAACTTTATTATTTTGTATGCAGGTATTTAATTTTGTCAGCATCATTTGTTGAAGTCCTTTTCCAATGTCTTGAAAACTTTTTCAAAGACTATTTGACTAATTATATATGGTTACAAGGGAAATTTTATATTAAATTCTAAAATATGGACCTAGTCAAATCTGGCCACCATTGTAGTAATTCAATTTCTGTGTCTTCATATAGTTTTCCCCCTCATTACTTTTTGTCACATCAAAACTTACACATTTTCTGCTTCATTTTTGCTAAATGCCTACTAGTTAACTGAATAAATGAATTTCTGCATGTTTTTTAAAATGATTTTCTATTTTCCTTGTTATGCTCACTGGTATGTTACATAGTACTACATTTTAATGATATCCATTGATGCCTAACTGAAGGAACAACTCACATACTATGATTTAACAGTATGTGAGAATAAGCGAGTGTGAAAATATGTAAATGTCATATGGTATAAAGGGTAAATATGTGGGGAAGTAAGAGAGTGGTGAAGAATTATTTAACTTAAGGTACTATTTTCTTTCCTTTCTTAAGAAGCATCATTTAAAGTTTGGAATTACAATACCTCCATTCTCTTTTTTTTTTGGTCAGGAGGCTTTTGGATATTCGAGGTCTTTTGTTATTCCATATGAATTTCAGTAATTTTTGTTCTATCTCTTTAAAAAATGTCACTGGGATTTTTATTGGGATTGCATTGAATCTATAGATTGCCTTTGGTAAGATGGTCATTTATATAATATTAATTCTTCCAATCCATGAACAGGGAAAGTCTTTCCATTTCCTCACGTCTTCTTCTATCTCTTTTAGGAGTGTTTTAAAATCTTCTTTGTATAATTCTTTCACGTTTTTTGTTAGGTTTATTCCCAAATATTTAATTTTTTTTGGTGCGATGGTAAATGGGATGGTTTTTCTGATTCCTTCTTCTTCTATTTGACTTTTTGCATATAGGAAAGGTACCGACTTCTGTGTGTTGATTTTGTATCCAGCTACCTTACTGAACTGGTTTATTATTTCAAGTAATCTTTCTGTGGATTTTTTTGGGTCATCTATGTAGAGAATCATATCATCCGCATATAATGATAGCTTCAGTTCCTCTTTACCTATTTGTATCCCTTTTATGCCTTTCTCTTGCCTTATTGCCCTAGCTAGAACTTCCAATACAATGTTAAAGAGTAGTGGGGAAAGTAGGCATCCTTTCCTAGTTCCAGATCTTAGCTGGAATGCTTTTAGTTTTTTTCCATTTAGGATGATATTTGCTGTAGGTTTGTCATAGATGGCTTTTATTATGTTGAGACAAGTTCCTTTAATACCCAGTTTTTCAAGGGCTTTTATCATTAGTGGATGCTGGACTTTGTCAAATGCTTTCTCTTTATCTATTGATATTATCATGTGGTTTTTGTTTTTCTCTTTGTTGATGTGGTGTATTATGTTAATTGATTTCCAGATGTTGAACCATCCTTGTGCCCCTGGGATAAATCCCACTTGGTTGTGGTGAATGATGCTTTTAATGCATCGTTGGATTCAGTTTGCCAGGATTTTGTTTAAGATTTTTGCGTCTGTGTTCATTAGGGATATTGGTCTATAGTTTTCTTTCTTAGTGTTGTCCTTATTTGGTTTTGGTATGAGTGTGATGTTTGCTTCATAGAATGTGTTTGACAGTTTTCCTTCTTTCTCAATTTTTTGGAAAAACTTTAGTAGTGCGGGCATTATTTCTTCTTTGAATGTCTGGTAGAATTCGTTTGTAAAGCCATCAGGTCCTGGGCTCTTGTTTTTAGGTAGAGTTTTGATAACTGCTTCAATTTCACTGCTTGTGATTGGTTTATTTAAGTTCTCTATATCTTCTTTGTTTAATTTTGGGGAGTTGTATCTTTCTAAAAATCTATCCATCTCTTCCAAGTTGTTTTATTTATTTCCATGTAGTTGTTCATAATAATCTCTTATTATCCTTTGGATTTCTTTTGTGTCTGTTGTAATTTCTCCTCTTTCATCTGTGATTCTGTTTATTAGGATTTTCTCTCTTCTTTCGTTTGTGAGCTTTGCAAGGGGCTTATCAATTTTGTTTATTTTTTCAAAGAACCAGCTTTTGGTTTCGTTAATCTTTTGGATAGTCTTTTTGGCTTCTAGATTATTTATTTCTTCTTTTATTTTTGTTATTTCTCGTCTTCTGCTGGATTTGGGGTTTTTCTGTTGCTCTTTTTCTAATTTTTCAAGTTGGTAGATTAAGTTGTTTTTTTTGGTTATTTTCTTGGTTTTTGATGTGGGCCTGTATTGCTATGAACCTTCCTCTTAGATATGCTTTTGCTGCGTCCCAGACATTTTGGAATGCTGTGTCTTCTTTGTTGTTTGTTTCAAAATAAGTTTTAATTTCTTCATTTACCCATTCTTTCTTTAGAAGCATATTGTTCAGTCCAAGCGTTAGGTGTTCTTCTTACTTCCTTTTCATTGTTGATTTCTAGTTTGATGCCCTTGTGGTCTGAAAAAGGGATTGGTATTATTTTAATCTTTGTGTATTTATTCATATTTGTCTTGTGGCCTAGTATGTGATCAATTTTAGAGAAGGATCCATATGCATTTGAGAAGAAGGTGTATTCTGTTCTTTGTGGGTGTAGCATCCTGTATATGTCTAAAAGATCCTACAAAGCCATAATAATTAAAACAGCATGGTATTGACACAAAAACATACAGTCAGATCAATGGAACAGAATTGAGTGCCCTGAAATAAAGCCACACATATATAGTCAACTAATCTTCGATAAAGGTGTGAAAAACTTACCTTGGAACAAGGATAGCT